>JAMWEH010002233.1:0-17880 GCA_024721245.1 Mitragyna speciosa | reverse complement strand
GTGTCATTGGTATGAAACCAGAATGTGCTCTAATTGTGATTTTAATTCTTTTTCAGTTTGTAGTTTTGTGTTCCTCAGCATTGACGGTTCCTGCTATTGAAAAGATTTTAGAGCTCAAGTACAAGAAACTGCATAAGTTGGCTTCGCAGGAAGTACAAGAAAAGCATGGAAATCATTCTGTTCAAAAGATGGAAGAATTTGTGATAATTTCATGGGTGATGGCAATAACTGGCAGCCCTCAATTTGTTATGGCATACTCAGTGACAAGCTCAAATTCAATCGTAATTTGCTTTTTAAGTATGATAACTTTAGCGGAAGCAACCATATTTGCTTCTCTTAGGTGGTCTGAAAGGCAATTTTTTCTTGGGCATTCAGATTATAAATGGTGTGTTTTTCCAACTTTCTTGATTTACTATATGATCATCTGTTCTACTATGGCACTCTTGGCATTTCGGTTTTGGTTTACAGCCACAAACTACTAAGAAGAATCAATCAGCAACTTGGGAGTTAGAAGGTAGAGAAATACTGGATCCAACATCCAAAGGAGTGGAAGGAAAGACCTTTGAATCTGCCAATCCGGAGCAAGAGGTGCAGAAAATTGATCCAGGACACCAGAAACCTGATTCTTAATTTTGCTATGAAGATTCAGATAGCAATTGTGTTGCTTAGTAAGTTGGTGCACCTCTTCTCCTCTGCCATTATATTCCCACTCTGGTCATGCTTCCTTTTCTTTTGAAGATTAAAGGGCAAGATTTCAAACATTTTCGGTTTCAGCAATAAGCACAAGGGAGCAGAAGCAGAACCTACTGTCAAGGAGCTGGAACTTGGACACTATGCTCTGCTACTTGAAGGTGAGGCAAAATTTCTGAAAGGGCTTTGAAGAATATCTATAGCTCTGCCTCTGATTTCATTAAACAATCACAAAGGCAGTGTCCAAAGAATCCACTGGAGCTTTTGCAGAAATCCAGCAGCTTCAAGGGATTACTGGAATTGACAGTGATGAAGTTGGTTGCACAAATTTTGAAGAACCTCTGGATTGTTGGACTCTTCCGATAGTAAATCTGACAAGCATTGCCATTGCACTTCCCAATGTCAGGTTTTACAAAACAAAATGGTAGCTCAAAAGAGTAGGTGAAGGTCTCTCGTATGCGCGCCTGGTAGAGAAAAGCCCCGATATGAACCAGAAGTTGATGAATCTCATTGATGCAGCAGATGTCGTGTGGGTAGGGGTTGAATTGCTTTGCAAATGGCTGGATAAGAATCTACAAAAGCTAGCCTTTGAAGCTAAAACATCTACAGAAACTCTTCAAAGCCTTGCTTGTCTTGCTGAAGAAATTGTCATGGGCTTCGAAAGGGAGTCAACAGGAAATCCAGGGGATGACGTCCTTGACAGGCCATCTAAAGTCATAGCTGCTGACTCAATGCATAGTATATCTCAGACTTTGCTGCTTCATTATGGAAAAGCTGGATACCTGACTAATGAGGGGCTGTTCAACAAAATATGTATCAAAATTGATGATATATTTGCTTCTTGTTTAAACAATTTACCCCGTGTTATAACCATGAAGTATCATGGCAGTTCCATTGGACATAGAGAGAAGAATGTCAGCGAAGCGGCTTGACTGCTTGGAGAAACTGAAGATATCCTGAAAGTTCTTCTGCAGCATAAAGTTCCATCTCTCAATCTTGAACAGGCACTGTATATTGATGAATGGCGAGTTTTACCAAAGCAAGACAGATTCTTGTCTTCAATCTCTTCCACTTCTTCAAGCTAGCTGCATTTGGATGTTTTACTGGAGGCTTAACATAATGAATTCTTGTTAATCTTTTTCTTTCTTTCTTTTTTTTAATAATCCTTAGACAGATAACAGTGTTATTCTGTAGTTTACTAGTTTAAGGAAATATTTCGAAACAAAAGTCCACAGGCAATGTAGCTCAATGAAAAAGCTTGCTCATGGCTGTGTCAGAAAGGGATGCCTAAAGTTTAGGGGCATGTTAAGGCACAGAATATATGTGGTATCTCTTCATTATCGTCTCAACTCTCAAGGGTACAAAGAGGCACGTAAAGCACAAAATACCTACTAGATTATATACAAGTAAAGTTACAGAAGCATTTGAATGCAGTTCTGCTGATTAAATATACGTAGGTTTATCTTCAGATACTGGAGATAACCTTGGAGGTAAAAGTGAAACTGGTCATGAGACTCGTCGCAGTATTCTAAGACCTAACCAAAGAATGGCCCCCTGGCAAACCAAGACAAGAAAAATTCTATACAGGAATAATGTCCTTTTTTTTTCAGTGCAAAAGATAAATGCATGCAACCTCCATTTATTAATACAAGAATCTCCTGATATCATAGCTAAATGTCTTGATTAGCAGGTCAATTATCCATGGTAAACAATGTCTTTATCAAAAACTTAGAGCCGGAGATTCCTAAGTGGCAGTAAATTCACAGAATGGCAATTAATCTCCCCGAGCAAGTAGAGAAGTTTAGCGAAGTGGACCAAGTCTTTCATACTATTGTAACAATTAGACGTTTTTGTGCCAGTTTTCCAAAGTTTTGATGACTTAGAGTAAAAAAGACCTAGCAGTAGCTATCTAAATGGGCAAGATTTCCTTCAACTTCAGAAAGGCCAATATTGCTAAAAACCGAGATTGTTGGTTAGCTCAGAAGGGCCCAGGGGCCGTTTTTTGGAAAGCGAAACTAAAACGGGCAAGAAACAAAATGCTAGGGACAATATTTATTATTGTGTGCATTCATAGGATAAAATTTATACGTCTAAGATTGTCCAGAGCATTCATCATAAAAATCCATATGTGTGTTGTAAATTGATTTTTCACGCTCGATAATTGTTAGAACCAATAAAATGCTAACAGGAGCAATATTAATTCCAATTAAGACAGAAAAGCATATAAAGTAAATCCTATCGTAAGATGGATTTCTTAATCCTGTTCTTACACATGTTCGGTTTCCTACTTTATCTTTTGTCAATTTCTAAATTCCTTTCTTTTCTTCCTTTTGCTAGTGTATTTATAAAAGGCATGCTTTTGATTGTTAAAATTCGGTTTTTGCCAACATCGTTACTAATTCATGTGCTTTCAAAGAATGGCTTCGAATTCCAAAACAAGGAGGCAAAACAGCCAGGAAATTTCCCTAGAAGTAAAAACTAGCCGGCAGCTCTGACCTCATTGGTGAGATTATCAAGGGATCCTCCGTGAAGCAATTGATTCGTTTCATGTTAGTATCCAAGGTTTGGTACGCTTGCATTAAGGAAATACTCTTACTCCGCCTTAGACAACCTTCTGGTCTTATTATTCAGCAATCACAATACGGTCAATATCATTATATTCCATTGGTTGATCATCAAGAAATACCAAACTTTGATACAAACCGTCTCAACTCTTTTCAACACACAACAATTTTACAGTCTTGTAATGGCCTGTTACTACTCCTGTACCGAGTGAAAGACTGTTATATTTCCTATAGTCGATATTGTGTGTTGAACGTGGCAACTGGGCAACTTGATTTTCTTGGCAAACTTTGTGGTAATTTTTCCATCAGTAGTGTCAATTTGGTTAGAGATCCTTGCAGTTCATCTAGATACAAAGTTGTTGCAGTTGGTCCGGTTAACAGACTTGTTTATGGGCAATCCTATCGGATTCAGGTTTATTCATCAGGTGGGAAATGGAAAAACATTGTTGTTGGTCCTTCCGATTCATCATCCACTGAGATATTTCACGATGAAGTCTTATGGAAAAATGATATCATTTGGATCAATCATGGCCCAAAGATGTCATTCTTGTGCTTTAGGATTGAAACAGAGGACTTGTACGAAATTGCAACGCCTCCAATGCAGCATCCATGGAGGCAGGATTTTTTTCATCTTAGCGAATCTGGAGGAGAGTCGTTTTGCCACCGAATTTGATGTGTTCGAATTGGAGGATGATTTGTCAAGGTGGTTGTTGAAGTATCATGTTAACCTGGAGGATCAGAATGTACTATTTAACCATCCCAGGAACTTCCCATTTTTCCAGTCCCTGATTCGCGGAATCAGGGAAGAAGATGCGTCATTAGTAGTCTACATTCCAGGCCAGATGATTTCATTCAACTTGAAGGCCAAGACTTGCAGGAAGCTCTGAGATTTGCTCATTAATGTTGATGAATTGCAGCGTTTGTCACGTCCGGGACGCTCATTTGTACACCATCATGCTCCGCCAGTCTTCTTAATAAACAGTTCTAATTCGAAGATTGCAAATTCATGAAAATAATGCACAAATAAAGTTGAATGTGGAATAATATTTTTAATTTCCGGATGTTGAACGCCTAGTTGTTATTTTTACAGCATGTTATTTGAATTTTATGTGTTGCACATAGTACTTGATACTTAACAAATTTACTATGGAGCTATAAGATGATGGAATTTGTATTACTGGGAACTTTTCTCACTTCTTTAATTTTTACACTGTAATTGATAAGAACTAATATTAATTAAAACTTGGGCTCTTTTTGGTAGGCAATCTGTGTATTTTTACCAAATAATAAGATTATTACAGATTATATTTAATCGAGTTAAAGAAACAAAATTTTGAATCCTTGTCCAGGATGGATGGATTCCTAATCTGATGTGGAACAAGATTTTCGGATTTTTCTTATTATTCGCCTGTATTCATTTTAGGATTTTAGATAGGTAATTTTCTATGATTTTAGCGTTATTTTTATTTATTTTAGTGGGACTATTATAGTTGTTATTGTCATCGACGAGGAGCATAAAAAGAGAAAAAAGAAGGTTGGTTGGACGATTGCATAATTAGGTACTGAAGTTATTGATCAAAAGACTTGTTTCGTTAGAGCGTACCCATACCTTATATTAAAAGTCTTTTATTAGTTGACCATAAAACTTCTTCCTGTACATCATACCCACGCCTTATTTCAAGAAGTATACTGTAAAAAAAAGAGATTCAACTATTTTCTATAATTTTTCTTATTTTTCTACTATTTGTCTTTCTTTGTCCTAAGAAACTGATGCAGCCATCCTAAGGTTTCTTTATCAGCTTTTATCATTCTTTTATCAACTTCTCGTCAATAAATTTAGTTTTTATCAATTTCTCTCAATTCTCTTGAGATTTTAAAGTATTATTGAATCTTCCGCGTCATAATCCGTCGTTATATTTATGTTTGCCTGCATCTTATAAAATCAGATTGTGCGTTTTTTATTATCTTCCAGAGACGATCTGTTTGCCTTTCTAAACAATGGCTTCCGCTGCCAAAAGATGTCTGCAAAACAGCCCACAATCATCATCATCATCATCACAGGAGGAAGAAAGCTTCGTCATGGCCAGAGAATTAATCGGTCACAACATCGATCTTGTCAAACAAATTCTGCCGCATTTATCAGCAAAGTCATTAATACGTTGTATGGTAGTGTCCAAAACTTGGTATCCCCAAGCCAGAGGATTTCTTCCTTCATGGCACGGAAAGCCTTTAGGTTTATTTCTCAACCTGCCTAGTTTACCGCTCCATCGATATCGATACATTCCTTTGGCTAATGCTGGGAGTGAATCTGAATGTGGTACAAATCCTCTCAATTTCTTTAGATACTCGAAAATTGTACAATCGTGTAATGGCTTGTTGCTCCTTTTGTCAGAGGGTGGTTATTTTCCAGAGAGAAGTTATTTTCTGTACAATTTTGTGAATGGAAAATATTTTTTTCTTCCAAAAATTCATGGGATTCCTACGACAGAAATCACTGGTATATATGTGGTTTATGATCCTTACAGGTCTTCACAATACAAAGTTGTAGCAATTGCTCCAACCTCCGGATATGTCCCTATGAATAATGGACCTGATAATGGAATAAGGCTCAAGTTTTATCAAATTAATGTCTTTTCATCAGCTACAGGGAAGTGGAAAAGAGTTGGTGGTGCTATTCGGGCACCTTTCACTGTGAAATTTGCTGAGGGACTTTTGTGGTAAAATACTAACAGTATAATATGGATCAATCACCAGCCAAATAGCCCATCACTATGTTTTGATGTTGGCAAAGAGAGGTTGAATGATATTGTGTCGCCTCCAATCAAGTATCCCTTTGGGAAGCCTTCGGTTTATCTTAAAGAATGTGGTGGCAGTTTGCATCTTATTGAATTCCACAGCTCTTTAGCGGTTGAATTCGATGTGTACGAGTTGAAGAAAGACTTTTCAGAGTGGTTCTTGAGGTATCATATTGACTTCAGTGATATTTGTGGTGCATCTCATGTTCGAATTCTTGAACAAGCAAAAAATATCCCGTGCTTACTATCTCTGCTCCATGGAGACAATGAAGATGATGTCTCTTTAGTGTTCTACAGAGCAGGCCAAATTGTGTCTTACAGTTTGAAGAATAAGACATCCAGAAAGCTCTGTGATTTTAGCATTCATTCTGTTAAGTTGGACTTCTCAAGATGGGGGCACACCTTGGTACACCATCATGTTATGTCAATCAATCTGTCAAATCCTTTCAATAATTAGTGAATTCCGAATCCATGCAATAAACAAACCATTCCAGTAAGTTAGAATTTTTATAATATGAATGAAATTACTAGTTTTGTCATAACCTCTCAATATAGGACTAAGAGAGAGACTAGGACCCTTATTGCAAGGCTAAGAATAGTCAGTAACTTTGAACTATTTGTTCAAGTGCCCTCTTACAAGAAAACTTTGTTATTTTACTTCTTCTTTTGATTTTCTTTTGTTCTCTTATATTTGTGTAACATAGTTATCTACTCAAAGATATGTGACAGATTGATAGTTATTCTGCTTAAAGATATTTGGGTAGCATGGTTATTCTGTTTGCACCCGATTGTTTGCAGTTTAAAGGTATCAACTGCTTCACAGATTGACATAAAGTTGAGAAAAACACAACCCACAGCCCAAGGGAGTTAAAAGAAAGATCCAAAGCTTGTTCGAGATAGAACCTATAGAAATTTGTCAAATGTTATTTAAAACCTGATTGTCAATTTGGTTACAATAGTTCAGGTCGTAATTCATGCTAATTGAATCAATTTTATAATTTCTTTACCATTTTCAATTTGATTTGAAGAACTAGGACTGTGGATTAAGACTTAATTTGTGGCAAAATCGGAAAGCAAGCATGATGAAATATTATGTCTCTACTAGTATTATAAAACTTGCAAAATCCAGAAATTCTAATCATATTACTAATGACATATAACTTTTATGTAAGATGAATATCTTTTCAGATTTCATCCCTTTCCCTAACTTATTTGCCTCCACTTATTGTGAGTAGTGGTTGACTACCCTTCTTTACTTGGATAATGCTGGAGATAAATCCAAATGTGCATTAAATCCTCTCCATATAAACAGAAATGTGCATTGAATCCTCTCCATTTCTTTGGCTGCCGTAGCATTCTATAGTCTTGCAATGGCATGTTATGTAATTACTCCTCTCCTTGACCGGTTATTTTTCTGAGAGCATATATTCAGTACACAATTTTGTGAATGTGCATTATTATGTTTTTCCAAAAATTTGTAATGCTCATTGCATTAGTGTTATTGATTTGGTGTCTGATCCCTGTCATCGCAATATAAAGTTGTTGCGGTATAGCAAATAGGAAAATTTGATTCAGATCATATACCTGTTAGAAATCGGCGACTTACTAATGAAGTGAAGTCTCATCAAATCCATGTCATATCATCAGCTACAGAAAAGGGGAGGAGTGATGTTCGTGGTGCTTTTGAGGCAGGCTCCAGCCTAAAACTTGATGGCAGAGTCTCCTGGAGCAACAGTATCATATGGATCAATCGTTTATCCAATTTCAAATAGGCTGTAGTTATACTTCAATATTGACAAAAAGGAATTGCAAAGAATTGTATTGCCTGTTTTACAGTATATAGGTAGGAAGGAATATATTTATCTCAAAGAATCTGAAGGCTACTTGTGTTGTTGAACTCCAGAGCTATTCAGCTGAACTCTAGAAGAAAGATTTCTCAATCTGCTCCCTGAAGTATAATGTTGACCTTAGTGATATTTGTTGTATCTCGTGATCGAAAATTGAATTATTGGAGGAACTTCCCTTGCTTGCTATCTCTGGTTCATGGTGACAGTTAGAGCTGTAAACGAGCCAAGCCGAGTGGAGTATTGCCGGTTCGATCTTGTGCTCGTTTAATAAACGAGTCGAGTTGAACTGAACTCGTTTATTAAACGAGCTCAAATTTGTGTTCAAATTCGGCTCGTTTAGCTATACGAACAAGCCAAACTCGAGTTTTCACGAGTCGAGTCGAGTCGAGTTTTGTTTGCGAACAGCTTGGTTCAAATAAGTGTAAAAGTGTTATTCAAGTCGAGCCGAGCCGAGCCGAGTATCTCATGCTCAAACTCTTTTTCGTCTATTAAATGAGCGAGCTCATGCTCGAACTCTTATTCGTTTATTAAACGAGCGAGCTCATGCTCGAACTCTTGTTCGTTTATTAAACGAGCGAGCTCGAGCTCGCTCGTTTAATAAACAAATAAGAGCTCGCTCGTTTAATAAACGAACAAGAGTTCGAGTATGAGATACTCGGCTGGGCTCGAGCTCGCTCGTTTAATAAACGAGCCAAAATTTGTGTTCAAGTTCAGTTCATTTAGCTTCACGAACGAGCCGAACTCGAGCTTTCACGAGCCGAGTCGAGTTGTGTTCGCGAACAACTCGCTCGTTTAATAAACGAACAAGAGTTCGAGCATGAGATACTTGGCTCGGCTCGAGCTCGCTCGTTTAATAAACGAGCCAAAATTTGTGTTCAAGTTCGGTTCATTTAGCTTCACGAACGAGTCGAACTCGAGCTTTCACGAGCCGAGTCGAGTTGTGTTCGCGAACAACTTGATTCGTTTACAACCTTAGTGATAATAAGGATGCCAAGTTATTAACCACAAATTGAATGACAAGACCTCAAAGCCTTGTGATTTTAAGATTGATGTCAATGAGTTGAAGTACCATTTCTCATCTTTGGGATATATAATCCTACACCATCATTTTATGTCAGCCAGTATGTCCAATCCTTCTATTGGATTGCAAATATAAGAAATGTACTACCCCTGACTGTTAAGACAGGATTTTGATTACGTGAATTACTACTTTTGTTGTTTTCTCCTATATAACTAAGACCTTTGTTGCCAATCGTTTTCTTTTATTACCTTAGTTTTCTATGCATTCTTATATTTATATGCTTTATTTTTTTGTATAAACTGTATGCATCCATGCCTAGCTGGGTTCTTTTCTTTCTTAGGGGGAGGGAAGGTGTAGGGGTGAGAATCCGTCAGTAATTCGGTAATTTGAAATCGGTCAATTAAATATTTGTTTTCAAATTTACCAACAGAATTCGATTTCAAATTCATTTAATATCGAACCAAATTCGATTTCGAATTCAATTCGGTAAATCGGTATATTAATTCAGTAACCGAATTAAAAAAAATATTTAAATTAAAAATTTTAAAAATTTAAAAATTCAAAAAAAGGAAATTCAAAATTCAAAAAAAATAATGGTGAGGAATAATGGGCTTAAGGAGAAAATGGCCAAACCCAAGGACTAAGTAACCTAACCCACTACTAAATTACTAGTCCAATTAATACTAAATTCAATAATTCAAATTCAGTATATATATACCGAATTCGAATTATGTTTGATATTACCGAATTAGAATTTTATTTTTGAATACCGACCGAATTCAATTTCATTTTTTTCAAATTTTTCGAATTATCAACTGAATTACTAAATTCGAAACCCTCAATTTGAATTCGGTCGATAATTCGGTATTTACCAAATTTGCTCATCCCTAAGAAGGAGGGTGAGAAGGAGAGAGAGAGAGAGGGAGAGGAGAAGAATGATGCTGGGGGGGGAGATGGTGTTAAATTTTGCCTTCTATTTTTGCAACTGTGTTAGAGGTTTGAGTGAAACTAGTAGCCTCAGTCACTTTATTGTTATTCAAATTGTAAGTTTGTCATCATCGATTAGATCTTCCATTAGAATTTGTTAAACCAAAATTGGCAAGTATGTAAAAAATTGTTCGTAGTTCTTTGGTTTCTAGTTCTATCACGCCCTGTATCCCAAAACGTGGCACTCGTCATGCCTTAAACTAAGCTAATACACAAGGTTAATTGATTCAAAACGATAATTATCTCAAAACATAACTTACTAGATACAAAAGCCATTACCAAAATGTCAATTCATTCATTCATTCATTAACATTCATCCTTTAGTACAATTCCATTCCTCAATTACAAAAACTAGAATCCCAAATGTACATCATAACTTATACAAAACATAGACTCTACAATCCTTGAACAAAATATACTCCTACTATGGTCTAAATTGAAAACGTCAATCAAGTGGCCCAATAGTCAGTGCACTCCTCCTCTATGAAATCATTCTCTGCGAGTCAAAATGAAAAAGTGAGTGATAATCACCCAATAAGTAGTAAGTATCTCTTTGTGGCTTGAGTTTGTTACATATATACTTACTTTTCAATAACATTGCATTAATCCACATAAGTCATAAAGATAGTGGTCAACTCATAATCATTTCAATTCACATAATCACCAAATCACAATAACAATATGAGCTCAAAAATAATCCGACAAATGACCCTAGATATCCAATTATTAATTACGACCCGATTAATATGGTTCAAAACCAATTACCACCTAGTTAGTCCAATTCAAAACTAACTATCACCCGATTAGTACGGTTCAAAGATCATATCTCCATCACCAATTTAAGGAACTAGTCCTATTATAAGCCATTTCACTTAAGAGCTCAAGCAATTCATGATTCAAACTAGTATTATGTGACGTATACTCATTTCATAGTAAAAATAAAAATATAACCAAGCTCAAGACAATTTATATAGCAATTAATATTCCCAAAACATTAGGTTTAACAATACACATTTTCAAATACAAAAAGATTCAAGTACTATTTACCTCGATCCAACACTAGTTCAAATAGTCCGAATATGGATGATCACCGTTTTCGCCTGAAACACACAATAAACACTTAATTATAGGCTTAATCTATTAATTAATCTTGAATCAAACTTAACTCTAGACTTTGCATGTAAAACAGAACGTAAAGCTAGTAAAAAGGGGTGATCCGCGAGTAGAACAGGCCGATTTGTGCCCGTGGATCACAAGGAGCTCACCAGCGGATCACTAGCAAAGTGAGCCGCAGTTGCTTCCTTGCCAGCCGCATCCTGCTCGCGGCTGGGCAGGTAGAAACTTGTCATGACCTGCCCACATTGAGCTACGATCGTGACTCAACTGAGCCTCACCCGTAGCTCAACTCTTTCTATCCACAGCTCACACGCAAAAATCTGCAATGCCAACTCTTCACTCACCCAAGCTGCATTCTACCCAATCCAATCATCAATCCAATTCCAAAATGACATAATAAGTCAATAATACCTCACATTATACTCAATACACTTCAAATATCATAAACACAAGCCACAAATCACTCATTAACCCTCAAATGTTCTTCACCCACATTTATCATAAACAACCACCAACTCACACACACATTCTCTACCAATACATAGCACAAGGTTATTAAAGCATGAACAACTCTAAAACTTCCTATAATTACCCACTAATTACACTACTCATTATAATAAGCAAAGATTAAAAAATGTGAGGTAAGATTTGGGAAAAATACCTTGAGTAGGAGGTTGGCTTGAAGCCTCAAAGTTTCCCTTACTTGCTTTACCTTGAGAATGAACTTCTTCAATAGAAAATAAAGGGCAATTAGAGAGAGAGAGAGATTTGGAGGAAAAAGAGAAAAGAAATGAAGAAGAAGAAATGCCCTAAGTCTTTTGGGCAAAATAAATTTGCCTAAATTGCAATCAAGTCTCTCATTAATTTTCAATTCACTAATTCACCCAAAAAATATAAATTACTATTATGCCCATTGTGGGCCCTTGATATAACAAGTTCTCCCAACTTCATTTTTCCCCCTTCATTTCTTTAAAAAAAAAATGCTAGAAATATAACAAGTCGAGTTGTAATAACAATGGATGACCGGCACCAAGACCAATCCAAAGTTTGGTGTAGGTTATCCCATCAATTAGAGAACCAGATTAAGACCCGTGCCATGTGTCGTGCCTAAACTGGCGCTAGACATCATTGAATTTTCTTTGGTAATTTTGCAGTTTAAGCCCTTGGAATGGAGCCTTTGGGGAATTAACCTAATTTCGTATTAAATGGGTGAAAGACTTGATAAATGATGGATTAACATGCAAATGGATTAAGTGGGAAAATATATAGGGTTCTACTAAACCTTCATTAGTTTCTTCATGTCCTCTCTACATAAAAACCCTCTCCTAATCTCTCTGTTCTCTTTATAATCGAAGGGAAATCTTGCCTAATCAAGATCAATCAAGGAGTAGGGACTTAGAAGGCTCTACCCAACCTACTAATTAAGGTAACTTCTTAGAACTCTACACTAATGTATTTGGATTTTCTTCTAATTATGGTGATTAGGAGTAATATTTGAATAATTAATTGAGTTTTATGATTTTGATACTATAATAGGCATCAATTTTGTTTGTATGTAGATATTATGCTTAGGAATAACTTTGGGTGTCTGTTTGCGTGTGGGTTTAATGATTAATTGAAATTAAGGGGAATGATTATAATAGATGGCGGATGATTAAAATTAGCATTTTGTTTTCCTAATTATTTATGCAATTTTTTTTATTATAGAATGTAATATTGGTGCCTTTGATAATTTTGGATGGTTAGAATGGTTAGAAGGGTTAATGGCGCACCTACTAGGTAGGGTTGTGTATTAAGGCTAAGATTAGGCTTTGATTAGGATTAATTAGTGTAATTTGGTGTCTTGATCAATAGTTGACTTAGTACTTGAGCTCTTTCATATGTGTATTACTTGAGCCCTCTTATATGTGTTTATGATATGCTATTTGATATTGAAACGTTATGTTGACCACATGTTATAAATTATGAATTAACTTATGAATATTTAAAATGTATTATATACGTAACATGCTCAGGCCAACATGTGTTACTTATCAGATAAATTTTCACTCACCACTTATTTTTACCATGGAGTTGAAGATGAGTTTATTGAACAAGATTGGAATAGCTCGTGGAGGTAATGGATGGAGACAAGAATAATCTTTAGTAGAAAAATGATTTCATGTTTGTTTTTGTTAATTATGTTAGAATTTGAACTAGTACTTTATGCGTAGTTGGTGTAATCTTGATTGTATTGGAGGCTTGTAATGTTACTACCATGGATAAATTGGTACTTGTAGTTTGTTTGAATTCATTGTGATATGATGTTTTAGATGCTTTGATATGTAATGCCTTGTGTCTTAATTAAGCCAAAAGCACGGCAGTATTGCACCCCAAGGCATGCAGTGTGACAAATGTAGTCATCCATGGTGCACAAGTGATATTTCAGGCATCAACTTACCCATTGAAAAAATTCATAATGCAAGTTAGGCACATACACAATTTTTATACAAGCCTAATGAGAACTTTGATGTATTCTGCAATAAGAACTGTAATGTCCTGTGCAACTACTAAATTGTAACTTCGGTCAGAAGTTACTTAAAGTCTTGGTAGTTAATGGGAGTCTTAGTGCATTGTCGGCTTTTCTTTTGCCCTAATGGACTTGTGAAAATTCTTACATGGATTTGATCTACAGCTTCATCTATGGACTTCATAGTTTAAAATAAAGCCACGCAAACATCTTTACATCACTTTCTTATATCAGTATGCATCATTATGTTGTGTAACACTCTTTTAGACCGTAAAGTCCACAAGTAAGATCGTGAATCTGGTCCATAAGTGGGGTCGTGGAGTTGGTCCACCTAAGAATCTCCCATAGACCTGGTCATCACTTTGAACAAATAGTAGAAAAACTCCAAAATAACTCCAATAACTTCATCATCCATTATACATTTAGATAATTATCAAAAATTTGTACTTTTTATTAGGTAGAAAAATTCGAGAAAGTCCACCAAAAAGACGAATGTATAAGTTGAAATCCAATCTTGACTCTAACATTTAAACAATTAAGTCTTAGATCGTTACATGTATAGTAAGTATTGTTTCTTTCTTTCTTAAATCAGGTGCCATGAACACTTTCAAGATGAAATGGTTATCGCTACTTTCCATCTCATAAAGAAGCCACATAATGATACTCTTGATTTTCCAGTTCTTTTTCTTTTTCTTCCTACTCTACCAACTTGGCTTCAACAAAGCACCATACAAATGGCTACAATTCCAACCCCAAAGGTAAGTTTTCCATTTTCCCTGAAGCACCAGTGCCTTAAATGTCATGGGCTTAATGGTAACTTGTGAAAAATATATTTTTGGGCCAGATGGAGTTTTAAAGGAGGGAGTGGCTTTATTGTTATAAAAAGTTAAACGAGGATGATAAGAAGAAATAAAATAAGCCTTTTCTTTTTATAAAACCCTATCAAACAACGTATTCTCAAAACTCACAGTCAGTACCTTTCGTTTTCCAAAACCTCACTGTCAGTCTCTTATCTAGGGCAAGAACAAGGGGAGGGAGAAGAATTCACGAAGCCAAGAATAACATGCTACTTTTACAATTCCTACAGCGATTTTAGTTAGTTTAATTTTTGACTTTAAGTTTTATCTTATCTAGATTTAGGTTTTAGAATAATTGGGTTTGTAGAAAATTATGGTTTTTGGTTCTTTAATTAAAAAAAATGATGCCCGGTTATGACTTGTATGATTTTAAGTTTTGAATTATTGAGGAATTAGGTGGATTGATATAGTAATTTATTTGAGGAATAGATCAAATATTTTCTTTTTATAAATCTGATCTTGGATGTTGTTCTAGAAAAAAAATAAAAAGAAGAAAAATAGATCTTGAGAAACTAGCATCGTTGCTGGACAAAGAAGGAGACGGGAAGTAGAAAAAAAAAAGGTGGGGTTGTTTAGCAATGATTAGGAAGGCCAAAAAAAAAAAGAGAGAAAAATTTTATTTTTAAGATCAAATGTTTAGAGTATCGACAGGTTTAGTCTTTAAAATTTAGACAAAAGCAAATTTAGTACAAAATATTTCAAAATTTCAGCACATTTGGTTCTACCAAGGCAGTTTTAGTCCCTAAAATTTGGATAAAAATAAATATAGTATGAAGTATTTCAAAATTTTAGCACATTTAGTCTAATTGGCCAATTTTACCAAAATCTTACCTGAATCCGGTCACGTGATACTGTCAGTAACCAAATTTTAAAAAAAGAAAAAAATCTTAATTGTCAGATTTGTAATTATAGGCACTAATTTGAGTAATTAGTCTTTAAAAAAGCTAATAAATTTGGAAAGAGTTCAAATCTTCATATAGAGAATCACCTATTTTGCTCCTTCTCTCTCTTTTCACTATTACTGCCTCTCTCTCTTTATTCTTAAAAGAAAATCCTAAGATTGTACTTTGAAGACAAAATTTTGCTCTTCAATGTCTTTGAAAAATGCATTTGAAAACTATTTGACTATTTGTGATTGTTATTCGAGACAAAAAAAAAAAGATAAAAAATAGGTAGCAAATCGAAAAGTATCTTTTTTTTTTTTAATTTGGTTGCCGACACATGAGTATTACGTGGCCGAATTCTGATAGGATTTTAGCAAAATTGGTCAATAGAATTGAATGTGTTGAAAAATTGAAACATTTGATACTATATTTGCTTTCATCTAAACTTTAAGAACTAAAACTGCATTAATAGAACTAAATGTACTAAAAAATTGAAACATTTGATACTTGATTTGCTTTCATTTGAACTTTACAAACTAAAACTGCCGATGCACCAAACATTTGGCGTCAAAGCTGCAATTTTCTCAAAAAATAAAAAATGGCAAAGAAGTGGCCAATTGACCATGGCCTTGGGAAGTCAAAAGGGATTCAGTAACTTTCTCCATATGGTTTTGGAGATTTGTGGGACCTGAGTAAGGCCCACAAAGGACTAAATAAAGGGAAAAGCAATGTACAGGATTGGCAAGTGAGGGAGTTGAGGTCAAATGTTGATGGGCCGCCACTATGGCCTACAAACCAAGAAAAAAATGTTTTGGGTTAGTTGTTTGATTTAATTATTTATTATTTTTCCTAAGTCAATTCAATTATGGGTATATCATTTTTTTTAGTTTTCTTATTGAGCTGTTAAATAAAATATTAGATTATAGAATTAATTTGGGAGTTTTAGAATTATCCGTAAGTTAGCTTAAAAGTGTTAATATTTTATAGATATAATTATTGAGACAAAATGGTATTTTATTTTGATGATATTTAGGTGGTGAGTATTTTCGTGATCACGATTATTTGAGTTAAAACGGTTGATTTTGGATTTCGATTTGGACTTTGAGATAAGTGGTTTCTAACATTTCTCATGTTTTTGAAAAATCCACTGTGTATATATGTGTTTCTTTCGTGATATTTTTGTAATATAAAATTTAGAGTGGGCATAGTAAGATGTGCAAAAATTCTTTGCATAATATGGCACTTTGGTTATTTATATGTATATGCATGTGTACGTGTGATATGTGAATGCATGACACCTTATGTTTTGGCTCTGATTTTTCTATGTATACCAAAGAGAGCTAGTTTTTGATCCACCTACCTGACGATGAGTAGTCAGGTTGTGCACCCATGCTTGTGACCCTCCTGATTGGGAAACATTGGGCTATATATCTAATACTAGTTCTTGCATTGAAAATTTGAGCCTACCTATGTATATACAGGTATAAATGTATGGATTATGTTTCGTTTGGTTTGCCACAACCTTGCTACGTATTATGTATTATTGTTTTTGTATGATCATGAATAGCATGATATGGAGTGAATGCATGTATTATATGTATGTATATTATGTAACCTACCCAGTCTGGTGAGAAAGGGGTGGAACTACTTACTGAGCATGTTGGTTGCTCATCCCATTTATACTATTTGTTTGCAAGTATTGTTAGTTTGGGATAGACTAGCACGGTGCTTAGTCATCAATAAAGGAAATTTTATTTGAGCAATAATTAGTTGGTAGGTTTATGACTATGAGCCATGGTAGTAGTTTTTTTTTATTATTTTTTATGTTTAGTGTTATTTATTTCTGCTAAAAAGATTTGATGACTTTTGTAGATGTTAAATTTTTATTATTAGAGGATTTTTATAATAATTAGAGTATTTTAATATTTGTGATGTTTATGATTTAAAATTGCTTTGATCATTTTTAGAGTTTTACGTATTGGATGAGCTTAATACACAGTGTGTTACATCCAACATCCTAATAGTAACAACGACAATTACATCAATCAGCATTAAGCACCCGTAAACATACGACAAATGACTTAGGATAATTTATTATCATTTTCATAACAAAGCTTGTCACACTTGACACAAGGCTACTACTCGACAAATTGTACGCTACGTTGCCACAGCATTTTCCTATAAACATACTCCTCTAGGACTCAAGGCTCAGACAGGAGTGGAAGTACAGCCCACTGGGGTACCCATGACCATCCGAGAACAGTTCATCTCGGGCCAGTACTCTGTACCACTACCACCAGAAGACCACTGAGGATGTAACATTGGAACTGCAATCTGCAATTTTACAGCAACATTAACAATCCCATGACCTCTTGAGCCATCTCCAGCTCTTAGATGGTAAGCCAAGTGGCGGAGAGAACCTGCTGGCAGAAGGCCATCTAGAATATCGGTCACCGGAATTTGACACCACCCCAGATGAGTATATCCTAGAAGGAAGTTTTTGGTGTACAACAGAAGGTATATGCAGAAATGAGTTTGGTCATTAAAGAAGGTGGCATCAAGGGGTAGCTGAAACTTGTCACCCCACGTAGGGTTAATACCTCCTTTATC
>JAMWEH010001365.1:0-22687 GCA_024721245.1 Mitragyna speciosa | reverse complement strand
GGAAGAAAAAGACAGGAACGTGGTGGGGCACAGGGTAGGAAACAGGAAAAGACAAGAGGAAGAGAATTTCCACAGCAAAATGGTTGGTTGGTTGGTAGAGATTATTGCTAAAAAATAAAGGAGTTGGTTGGTTGGCTGGTTATGCTAATGAGAAAATATCAGATATGGTCTTTGAAGATAATTATATAATTATCTTATGAGGACACAGCTTTAATTAGTCTCAAAACGTATCAATACTAAATGGAAAATTACATATAACCCCCCCTCGTGCTCCTAAAGTGTTAAAGCTCCCTAATACTTTAAGAAACCTAGTTTATATTTAAGGGAAAAAAAAAACGGCTTTCAACTAATCAATTTGATCTTAAAACTTTAAAATGCAGCACATAAATCATAATGTACACATATGGATCACAAAAGTACTAATCCTCTATCTATAGAACACCATTTCCAACTCAGTTCAATTCAGCTTGATAAGAGTAAGGTTCGTTTGGATTGATGGATTTGGATATGAAATCCTCCAGAGAGATTTGAATGTAAAATTCACTAACTAATTGAGAATTAATTTAAAGAGATAAAACAGGTGAATTTCAAATTCAGTCAAATTATATGTCATTGCAAATATTTTCTTTTCTCAATCCATTCATTAAAATTTACCATTTGGAAATTTATCCATTTTTAAACGTACACTAACTTAATTCAAATTTTGCCTACTTTATGTCCTTGTCTCACTTTAACTGCTAGTATATATTAAAAGCTAGAAGTGTGTGGACTGCATTACTTCTTGTTGGATTTGGGTTCATCAATATGCTTTTATCAGGAAAAATTAAGAACGCTTCATGGACCTTTGCGCTAGATAACAGAAAAAAAAAAAAGTATGAAAATAAATCTTTTTATTTTTTTGTCAATAGTCAACAGTATATTATCCTACTTCTAAACTACACTAAAGGGGAGGGGCTCATCTGAGCTCTGGAGGAACTGATGGAAACTGAACCACCATCGGACCAAATAGATGTATTATGCACCCATTTGGATTTTTTGATGGGAGTCAGGGTTTGAACCCAAGATCTCCCACCCCACTTAACCTTTAAAAATTTTGTGGTGGCCAACCCTACATTATAAATCCTTCATTATACCCAATATACAGATCTAATACTTACAAAAGGTGTTATAACGTAAAATTTCTTCTAATGATAAGAAGAATTAAGTTTTAGGACTTGACCTTTTTCCTATTTTAGAAAAAAAAAAACAAATAGGATTTTACAACAGTGTTCTAAAATTGCGTGAAAACTGTATAGTCTCTCGTAAAGTAGAAACTTTTTAGGATATAGATCTCCTCCAAAACAAGGTATGGTTAAGAATTTGTGCTTGTATTTGTAAAGAAAAAGCAATGACATGGGCCACATCTTTGCAAAGATTGGGCATTAAATTCTTGACACTATGATGCATGAATCTGCAATGCATGTGGTACAAGTCTGGGAAAACAAAGAGTAGATTTCCAACTGAGCCATACCTTAATTATGTAAGGTAAAAACATATATTGTAATAAGAATGGATAATAAATAAGGTAGTAACTGGACATCACCTCAGCCATTATGTGCACAGATACATATTGACCAACTGACGTATGAAAAACATGACATTCTTCACAATGCTATACCGAATAGGATGTAATAAATTCAAGTATAGGATATTGACTTTCGCCCTTTTCTTAAGGATCAATGTTAAAAACATGCCTAAATTATTTATACAATTTCAAAGGGTCAGTAAAATTTATAAAATTTCAAAGGGTCACTAAGCTATACCCAATAGGATGCAACAAATTCAAGCATCTAACTATAGGTTATTGACTTGCACCCTTTTCTTAAAACCCAATGTTAAAAACATGCCTAAATTATTTACACAATTTCAAAGGGTCACTAAAAAAAATTCTCAAAAGAAAAAAACGGTCACTAAAATTCAACTTAGATTCAGTCTATACATAAAATATGTTGAACCAATTGTACGGGAATGTTTTATTCTGTCTCTACTTATGAAAGATCGAGCCGAACAAAAGGCTTGTGACACGAAGAGCTGTAGTTGAAAAAACAGAAAGGCTAGTACTCAAAAAATAAGAGAGACATGTATTACATGTGTAAAATTTGAGAATGTGTCACACGAGAATTATACCACAACAGATATTCAAGAATCAATTAGTCCTCAAAATTTTGGATCGTTCTTATTCTGTCTATTTTTAGTTTCTGATTTTAAAGATCTATTTTTGTGACATTTTCAGTTGCTTTTTTTATTCTGCTTTTGAATTTTTTAAGACAAAATCAAAAATAATTATTTTTTATCTTTTTAAAAATCAATTTCTATAAAAATTAAAATCTATTAAAAACAAGCCCCGTATGTTGTATCACTTTAGTTCTAGACATCATTTGAGTTCAATTGTAAGGGTTAAAATGAAAATCTAAATTTAATTTCCAATTTTTCCCCCTTCACTTTTGCTTTTCTTTCCGTCATCCAAGGTACAAATTTTTTTTTTTCACCACTCTTTCACGTTTCAGGAGTAACAATATCTGGGGAGAATCGTCAAGTGGACCTTTAGAGATCATTGTTGTCCCCACTGCATGGAAAAACATTGAAGTTTGGTCCCACTTCAGAGGTTGCTAGTTATTTAATCATCTAGCTACATTTTCATTGAGGAGAGATTCCACTTTGTTTGAACTTATTTTTCTCTTTCTTTAATGAAAGATGTACACAAAAGGATTAATTATAGAATATCTAACTGTATAATGTACTACTAATGCTTGTTTGTATACAAACAGATTCATGTAAGTTGCATTAAAGTTAAAGCAGTTAAATATGAAAACAAATAAGATATCGAACAGTTAAAACTTTATAATTTCATTTCACAATTAAGAATTATAATCACACTAACATTATTTCTCTTTCACCAAATGTAATAAGATAAATTTGATAAAAAACAAAAACAGTTAAATATGGCAATAACTTTCAAATCAATGGCTGGTTTTCTTCTTGCACTTTGCGTGATACTGTTTTGTCTCTCTCTCTCTCTCAACTTTTTTTTTTGCTCCCTTACTTTCTTCTTTGTTTGTTTCTTGTACTTCAGTTTTTTCTTTGCATTTTTTTTAATATATAAACAAGGAGTAAACAAATTTAGGGAAAAATATGTAGATGATTATTACATAATTATTTTAATAAACTTTTACCCAACAAAATTTTGGCCAAATGGAGCTTTCCCTCTAAATCAAGCAAAAGAAAGAAATCAAGCTGGTGGGACTTCAACTTCAACTGCTTGAGCTCACTTACCTCCAGCTCAAGGCGAAAAGAGCAATTATGATTATAATTCTCAATATGAAACAGGTCATGCTTCAACCGAAAAAAAAAAAAAAACCAAAATGATTAAAAAATTTGCCATCCCATAAGACAAAAAAAAAAAAAAAAGGAAAATCACACATGCCTTTTAGCACAAAGGCCAAAAATATTACCAACCCACTACAAATTAAAATCATAAACTATAGACGGTAAATTAAAAGAAAAAAAATCAATTGATACTAGCAAAATCTAATCTTCCATTAGAAATAGAGCGATCATTGCCGCGGCTGGTCTTAGTAAATCAAAAGGTTATATATGAGATAAAAGTACGAACCAAGAAAGTTCAAGGGGTTGAAATAACAAGGAGGAAAAGTTAAGGGTACATTTTGCACCCAGTACCCTTGAGATGAAGATAATTGACGGGTAAGGATAGTTTTGTGCATGGTGGATGGCTTTATTTTTTCATTTCCCCAGGTGATCGGAGAGATTCTTAAAGAGGGAAAACGAAGCTTTTTCATTTTCTTTTTCCGGAAAAGAAAGAGCTAGAATATGAGGAGAAAGGTTTTATCGACTCGTGTCAGTGAAAACCTAGAGAAAGGTCGAACAATTTAAATTTATTTACAAACAAGGCCCTGACTTCTGCAATTCTAAAAAAATTATAAGGGGGGAAAAACAAGAGAGAAACTAACCATGTGTGAACGTTGGATTATTACAGTAACTTTCCCTTCTTGTTTTTATAAGATAGTTGCAAAAATAAAATTACGGCCAAATCTCATTTTCAAGAATACAAACTAAAGTCCTAATTGGGCAAGCAACTATCAAGGTCCCTACCCTATTTTATAATCTCCAGATATCCTTCCTCAAGGTTAATTTTAGACTTTTTGGTCCTTAATTTTTTTTTTTTTTTTACCGACTTGGTTATAGACAACACTTGAGCTCCAATTTTCTTTCCTTCTCTTTTTTTTTTTTTTCCCTTTTAATACGTTATACAGTTAACAGTGGAAGTCTCCTGCTGTGCATATAAATCTCAACCCCCACTTGTACCAAATGACAAGCCATCTTTGCCCACTTTGGGGAATATTTATAGCGTATCCAGATTCCTAAAGTACGTTTTTTTGTCGTTGAATCCGCTAGTGACTTAACGCTGCAAGCCATACAAAGATCGAAATAAAGCATCTCGCGTCCTAGAGTAACGCTTCAAAAACAAAAGGTCAAACAAAAAAAATAAATAAATAAACAACAAAAGAGACGCCATAAAGCAACAATTAATGTGGCAAACCTCCCTTATTTTGTAATGGTATCCAATTTGCAAATACACTTTTCATAAGTGCAGAGAAAGACCAAGCGGACAATAACTTGGTAGTTCAAAATGCCACAGATATGTTTAAATCAACCGATTACTCCCTTACCAAATCGGATGGTAATTTTTTGGCAAATTTTTGTTGGCCTGTACGACATTGTTCATATATGATCAACAGCAACCGCAAATAAGACTTTCAGACATCAGAGAGCATTCACCACAGTATGTGGAACAGTAAATGATCAACAGACAAACACTAAGAAACTAACTCTCAAGCAGTCGCACGTACGGACAGCCAAACGAGCAGTCATTCTCACGCAGAATACTTTTTAATTTGTGAGCCTCAGTAGCATACTTGTCAAATGAGTAGCAAAACATCAAAAATGGAAACCCTTCTTTTCCACATCTCCAATAACAGTATCTCTAAAATTCCACTATCTCGAGTATGTACTCAAATCCACTTTTGTTTTGGAAACATGGCACCAACTCCAAGAAGCCCGGCAGGAACAGGAAAAACTTTATTTTAAGAAGGCCACCAACTCTGGCTATGACACAAAACTTGCCACCATGTTTGCTTGAAAGTAATCTCAACATACTCGGTTGCAAACAGTTTGAGAGAGAGATCTAAGCTGCGTGTTCCATTTATCTATTGCAGCATACTTCTTCATTCCCTTTGAACTGTGTTTTGATTCAATGGAAGATGATCAACATAAGATATGTGAGCAATTTTAAGAAAACTTGTCAGAAAAGAAATATTAAAGAAGAGGAAATAAGTATTCAACCTGTCGCCACGCTCTAACAGCCGATTCACTTGATCAATATGCCCATGGATCCGATTATCCAAGATAAGGGAAACCAACAACTCCTCTACATCCTTCTCGGGCACATTAAGCTCCTGTATGCCAACTACTTTCAGTTAGGTTCTATGCAAAGGTTAGTACTAAAATAAAGCGCCAATGCAATGCATCTCAAGTAAACCATCAGTTTTTTTACGTCACCAAACCGAAATCACAAGCCCAGGAAAGAAGGGCATAAGTGCATGTCCTATTCAGAGCAAAAGTTGTAAAAACTGGTCACTGATTGAGTTAAATCACCATTAAAAATAAGGATTTCTTCAAGACAAATTCAGTTAGTTAATTGAACAAGTTTAAAAAAATTCAGTAGCATGAATCTGGCTTTTCCATCACCCTCCAGGAAAGAAGCTCAGTCAAGCAAACCAGTTTCCAACCATCAAGAGAAAGCAAACCAAACAGCAATATGCAGATGCACACGGTGCATAATTCAATCAGAAGTGCACGATACCACACACAAAAATTTATCTTAAGCATCATTGAGTAAGCCAGTTTTATTGCCACTAATCTAACATCATCTTGAAGGAAACTTTTGGTTTCTCTCTCTCTCCCTCCCTCTCCCTCTCCCCTCTGGGGTTGTTCTTGTTGGTCCTTTTTTTTCCTTCTTTTTTTGGGGAAAGAGAGAAGGGGGGGGGGGGGGGGGTTGTGCGGAAGAGAGATCCAAGGAAAACTCAGGTTATCACCTTTGATATGAAGGGGATGCGTATCCTCGTATAAGGTTTGATGAGCTTAAGCAAAACCTGGGTTCTGACATTCTTCAGAAGATCTTCAATGTAGTTTCGGATGAAAGGATCATCCATTATTGTTCTCCTATTACTCTGCAGAAATTCCACATAACAGCTTAAATATATGTATAATATTATACTCATAGACAATGCAACATGGTGAAAATAATATCACCTTGAGAATCTTTTCAAATTCCAATATTTCATTCCGTTGATATGCTGCTATAAGATTGGTCATGGCCAATATTTCCGGGTCATTCTTATATCTGAAATATTATGGCAGACATTAAAATAAGAGGATGGGTCCTCATAGATTAAATTTACAACAGAAAAAAATTTATTGATCTTACGGTTTTGCTTCTTGACCATCAAATGGATTAACCTGAGATTCCATCAGCATGTTGGCAAGAACCAAATATCTGCGAGGAGGAGGAATTTAGAAAACCACCAAAAAGATTTTCCAGTCTCCAAAAGATAAATCCAGATTTAACACAGGTTACTTGGGAATAAACAAATTAAATTTAGAATAACACCATTTGTTATTCAACATTCAACATATATAAATGATTTACTAGGCTAAGAGAAGATAATGCTATATGACCACATAAAACTTAATAGAAATTGGCCTGCCATGCGCACCAGTGTAGCCCCAATGGCTTACTATCAATAACAGGCTTTGTTAACTAGTAGGATCTAGGCCTTTGGTCCTTCCAAATTGGAACAAGAAATTCCTGACCCCACCCATTTTTGAAGTACAAAAGGGACAAAGATCTGATCTGGATATTTACATTTATACAGACCCAGATCCAATAAAATGCCTCCAATTTGGATCAAAATCCACTCTACAGCCTATACCAGGACAATTATGACTAACTAATGGAATTCACTAAAAATGCATAGTGAGAGAAAAAGGAAAATCCTTGATTTTTCTCTCCTTCCTTTAGGTATTGTTTTAAACAAAAATGTCAGATAACTTCAACAAACACTATGTTAATCGCACTTTACAAATTGACATTCAGATCCATGTAGAAGCAAATATTAACGGGTTCATACAAACATACGATCACCCACACAAGAATTCCATCAGGAAAGTAGGGAATATAGACATACTTTAGGCATTGAATTCGTCTCTGGTTTCCCGCTTCGTCATAATTCTTAAAAGCTTCAAAAAAATCAGTAGCTGCCTCTGCCCACTGCCGCTCTGCCATATGCATTTTCCCACCACATTCACGAATTATCCCCATGATTCTGGGGTGAGGTATTGCGGACTTTATTGACAGGGCTTTTTGGTATAGTTGCTGCAACGAAAACATATTTACATCATTCTAAAATATTAGCAGGATGAAGCAATCAAAAATTTCAAAAACTCATTTTAATACAGCCTGGTCAAAAGAAATGCTCAGTTCATTTTCATCCTCTCCCTGAAGCAAGAGATAATCCCACTCAATCTAGTTGATACCAAGTCCATAAAAAATCCCCACATTCCCCATTCTCTGATCAATCTTTATTGTGTTGACTGCGACTGAATTACTAAGAAACTTCAGTAAATGACTGACACCCATGCATGCACTAAACATCCAGAAGCTGAAAGGACCATTCTTTTTAAAAGACAGAAATTTCAGGCTAGAGGTGATATCAAGGTAGCCCCTGAAGTCTTGTTTCTTTGCCATGAGCAATACATTTGGCCTCATCAAACAGAAAGTCAACCTCACATTTAATTTGCAATTGCTTATATAAGAGATACACCTGTCGTGTCTTTTAAATTTCACTACATCATGCTAGTGAGTTTTGGAATCTTATAAAAATCATACATAAATGTAAGAAACTAAAAATTCCAGAAAACTTCTCATGCTTTTGTAATTTCACCAACACAATTTCTCAGAAGCACTTTAAGTCACTTCTGATTGTCTGATAAGCTTTATAAAGTTTGCATCAATATTCACAATCCAATCTAACTACATGGCACATTTACCCCCAAAAACCCAAAGAATGATTAACGTAAAAATTTCTCAGCGAAAAGCCTCAATGAATTAAGCTGCTGATCTGGCGTAGGCTCACAAGAATTTTTCCCCCCTCTGAAAAGCATTTATTTGACAACTTCTTACAATTAAATATTCATGAACATCAAAAAAACCTACGATACATAATATAACAAGGATCTTTCATTCCACAACCACTAATTCAACAGTAATTTCAAGCTCTAAATCACCAGGGAAGCATAACATTCATACTTGCGAATACAGGGGTTGTATCTCTGTTTGTACACAATTTAAAATGGAGGGAAAAATGGCATTCTTCTCTACTATTTGCCTGCCTTTCTCAGCCTCATTAGCTCTAAACATAGGTTACATGCCTTCATTAAGAGGGAAAAATGGCATTCTTATCTACTATTTGCCTGCCTTTCTCAGTCTCATTAGCTCTAGACATAGGTTACATGTCTTTATTAGGAGGGACTTTAATTAACAGCAGAAAAGATGTACAACGTAGATATCACAATAAATCTGTGCTCCATACAGGTGTAAACAAATGTAAACGACATAAGCAAGATGCAGATGAATACACATAGAATGGTGTCACATTATCTATATTAATGGAGAGGTTAAACATGAATTAGAGTCTGACGAACCTTCAACTTCTTGTTATTCTTAGTCTCTGTATACATTTGAATTTCAATAGCATAAACCTCCAAAAGTTGTGTTCCCTTCTTCTGATCATCTGTGCCATCTTCTTTTTGACAAGACTTGTGAAGTTCCTTCAAAATCTAATTAAATAACCTGAATTATGATTGTATCCAATAATATATACAGATAGCTAAAATTGGCTCCGACCAAAAATTACCTTGCTCATTCTACCATATTCACCCATATCAAACCAAATCTTACAAAGTTTAAGGTTTGTCTTGAACCACAGCCTCTGCAAAAAAAATAAATAAGTAATAAAAATAAAAATTACTGCAAATCCTTGAGCACACAAGTCACTCAATACTGCAACAAAATTGGCATCTGACCTCATTCTTTGCCTCTTCAAGTGCCTTCAGTGTAGTCTGATAGAATTCCTGCAGGAGACTGAAGTTCTGGCTAGCAGATCCAGAGACAAAATCCATAATATTATTTATGCACTTTTCACTGTAATTTCGTGTTACTGCCGATTTTATATAAGTCAGCATATCTCTGTAAGCATCCATCATTTCCTTGTATTTCCCCAATTTATAGTATAGCTTAACAGTTTGCTTTAAAGCCTTAAATCCCCTGAAAACAGAAAAAGAAAACTAGTTAGTCACACTAAACAAAAGGTAAATATCCAACAGCCAGCAAATTAAGAATTTAACAAAGAATATATCTAAGGCAAGATATACACGTGCCTTCTCTAACTATGATTTCAGTCCCATTCCTCAAGGCAGAGCAAGGTTTGTACAAACAGACTTTTTTGGGTACTAATATCCAAAGTCCAAGAGGAAACAGCCCAGATTGTGACATGACTCAAAATCCAAACTAAAAGAAATGAGCCACCTCGTATCGATGGCACATAGCAAGATGCAACATATAAGGGCAGACTCCTGAAAAAAGTTTCTGGTTGCATTTGGAAAGCTATTTGAGCAAATTCACAATTAACCAGCAATAAAGAGAGCTTCTTTTTGTCATATTATATTTTAATTAGTGGATTTCTCAGTTAAATTTGGCAGGAACAACCAGATGAATAACTCAGCCTCCCATTCTACTTTTTCATTCCCTTCCAAATGATAGTCCTTGGAGGAGATGAACAGGTAAGAATTTCATATTATCATTGCTTATAGAAGAAAATCAGAAAAAAGAAGAAACTTAAATATCACCTTTATCAGTAGTTCTGTTTACCCAAATCACAGCTCTTCTGGATGTACCAAACAACAAAATGAAGAGGTTTCCATCCATCCTTGAAGCAAAGACAACTCTAGACATAAAATTTGAAGACAAGAACCAAAGTAAATATTACCTTTCCTTTCATTTATTTGTTTTGTAATCTGGTGAGATGAGTAGATAAAGGTAGAGAGCTATTGGAAAGCTATCAGCCTAAGGATACCTAATGCACAATAATCGGTTCCTTAGCTCCCTTTTTATGTTCAGCTCCTTAGCTCCATTCCCTTTTTCTTTAGTTAAGTTATCAGCTCACTAATCTTCATCATTTGATCATGATAACCACAGATTCAGGTGCAATCACCCAGCCAAAGCATAATTCAAAGGCAGATGAAAGGAAACACCTTTTCATTTAACTTATTTTATAAAGTGATACTCTTTAAGGTCAGAGCAATATTATCAAATGAACATATCTAACATAAATAGGTTCATCAGTCAGAATAAAATAGGGGGAAAAAGTACAAGCTACTTGAAAGTCACACACATCATTGCAAACATTGATTTGAGTTTGTATCAATAGATACACAGGAATTGCATAGAGGAAATCAACTCTGAAAAGAAAATCTCTAAGGGCACAAGCACACTGAATAGTTTCCTTAGTAAAATGCAAATAATATACAGAAGATGATAGTCAATGATCAAGAAATAGTAAAATGCAAATAAGATACAGAAGATGATAGTCAATGATCAAGAAACATTCCTTTCCTTATCATGACTTATCCTTTACTTTTGAGAAGACATTGCACTGCACTACCCTTATTTGACAGGAAATTCAAAGCTACTCACCACTCAGCCTTCTCAGGTTCCATGCGGACTACTTCAGCAAATCCCTCAAGCGCTGCTTCGGGATCTGTTTCAACCATACCTATGCATAGAGAAAATATTGAAACAGCTCAATGAGAAATTGGAAGTGCAACAGAAGCAACTCACAACCAATAAATGCAAGGAAAGATCAATAAGAGATACACTGAGACAACAATTACAACAATGAAAGAGAAAGTATGTTCTCGGACATTCTATATAATTATAATTTGTACTAATGTGATTAATAAAACACTACAGAGGTCGTATCTTTGTGTCATATTCTAAATACTAGAACCCAAGTTTTGAACTTGAACTTGAAAAGAAAATCAAATTAAATTTAGACTCTCTTCCATTCAGATTAATATAAGGCCCTAAACATGTGTCCAAACTAAGAATCTTCTGAAAATCTGAGGCAACTAAATCCGACATGATAATGATAAGCCACTATGTTCCCATTCTATCAATCAGCCCTTAAATTTTATTGAACTACATAGTTCCATGATTCCAAGGAATTGTATAGGATGGAATCAAAATATTACAACCTGTGTATTTTATCAGTAGCCAAAGTATATAATTTATATCTTTCAAGCAATGAGGTTTGGGCATAATATTGAGAAATTAGATTCCATTTTTGGTCCAAAACTAGACTACCCGGCAAAATTAAACAGACAGTAAAGAAAATGTACGGTCATTAGCATCCAGCACTCTATCCAGAGTCTTTATTAAAAATCAGGACTTTTCATTGGGCATAGAAAATTTGATAGGATATATTGATTATCCGAATACCAAATGAGGCTAAATCATAATTTTCCCTCAATTCCCAATAAGGATTCAGGAACCTAAGTTATGTTCACAGCAGATATTAATGGATATCAACTCGGGAGCAGGGAGGGGTTCATTTTGTCTACTATGATATGCTTCCCAGTTTCCACTTATCCCGTTACACAATCATTACATATACATGTATATATATGTTCTAAATGTATCCTTGAACAAATTTATCAAGTGTAACACCTTCCTTATTTATTGTCTTTCGCTTTAGTTCACACATACCTCCTTGATTATCGTTATCAGCATCCCACATTCCCACTTCTTCATTCCCTTATCCCTCTCTAAAAAGAATGTTAAAACAAAGACAAAAGGAAAATTGCACACGTCCTGACATCCTTTAAACACAGAAAGACCTCATTCCCACATCTTCTTTCCCTTCCCCATCTAAAAGATCAAAAACAAGTACCCATATACAGTATTCTTACAAACTCACACCCATATAGAAGCATAAACATATCTGTATGCATAATCAAATTTACAAACTTCACTCAGATAGTATGATAAACTTGTTGCTCTTTCCACTCAAGCCACAGACCGACACACAATTTCTTTCATAAATTGACATGTATAAATCAAGGGAAAAAAAAAAACTCAACAATTGTCGTGTATTCTACTCAGTAAAAGGCAAACCCTAAACCCTAAAAACCACACCCATTAAAATACACTAAATTCAAGAAAATTAGCAATATTGAAAATCCAAACAAGCCATAAACAGCTAAACCCAACGAAATCAAATACGTATGAATTAAAAATTACAAAAATCATATAAAAAGAAAACCTTTGGAATTGTAATATTGATTCTCAATATCGACATCCTGCTCTTCCGGCTCTTCGTCCGAGTACTCGAACCCATAATCCTCCATATCCGCATCTGCACCCAACAAAAAATCAAAATTTCAAAAACTTTCAAAATTATCCATGAACTTTATTCGTCAGAGAACAAATACTCCTAGAGAAAATGCCATCTAATCATTAACAAAAGTGTAACTAGAGTCAGTCACTGTGTGTAGTGTGTGTGATAGAATCTTACCGGAGCCCATGATTGCTTTCAGATGGGTGATAAAATTGGGAGTAAATTAAGGAGAATAAAAAGTTAAAGGAAAAACAGAGGGAGAGAGATTTTGATTTTGCAGAGAGGATGCGAACCGGAAAGAACTTAATTACTATATATAGTAAGAGAAGAGGGATAGCGTTAATTACTTTACACGTCCTCAAACTTTGTCATGAGTAGCAGTTTAGTACCAAACTTTCAATTGTTCCCATTCAGTCCCTCACTTTTTTTTTTTTTTTTTTTTTTTTTGAGAATCAGTCCCTCACTTTTAGATTAGTATTTGATTTTTCCCTATATACCCTTATGCCAAAGTTACCCCTCTCCTTTCTCTTGCAATTCTTCCTTTATCCCTCCTCTTCTTGTTCATCCGCATCTGCAATCGCATCCCTAGGAAAAAAAAGTATTAAATGCACTAGATGCATTACCACGCGATGTACTAAAACTAATATTATTACTACACGGTGATAGTGGGTCACACCTTGTATTATTTGACGATATGTGATTGGTTCTAATGCATTACATGACATGCCACGTGGTGCACACAATACTCACTCATCCCCTTGGACCTCAAGCTTCCATTGCTCTTCAATTTCTTAAAATATTTTGAGTATGATGAATAATCCGTTTGCTGAGGATTTAATATTTTGTATGACTTATTTTGATTTTCAATCACGCTACTGGAGAAAATGAGGTGAAGGGTTGGGGTTGTCCTTGGGATGGGGGAAGAGGAGGAATACTAAAAAGAAATATAAAATAAAGGTTAAACAAAAATGGATAAAAAAAGGAAAATGTGTTAAATAGAAGGACAGTTTTTGTATAAATTTGTTGTGGGATCAAATAAACACTAATAGAAAAGTTGAAGGATTTCATAAGTACGATTAGAAATTTAGTAACTAAAGTGATACTTATAAAAAAGTTCAAAGACCACTGCAGTAATTAACTTAGAGGGATATTTTCGGTTTTAGTTTTTCAAATCATGTTTAAATTTACGAGTTTTTCTCTTTCTTTTTCTTTTTTGAAAGATGTTTTCATATGTAGTTGGAAGGGAAATATGGGAAAAAAATAATTAGGAAAATTTACTCATCCTATGTAAGACTATTTATACTTTCTCATTTGTCTGGGGCAGAAGGATAATTTTCATATTCAAAAACTATAAAAACAAGTAACGCAAGTGAATTTGGAATTTTGGCTAAGAATACATTGCTCCGGTCGAAATTTTAACTCAAGTGGCTGCTCTCAAATTGAATTTATCTAGCATTTGCTTCTACATGTTAAACGAATTGAACTAGTAACAAACTATGGTTTTTTGTTTTCTCTGGAAAGAAAATTTGATATAATTCTCAATTTCTATAATGTTTGATATTTTACTCATCTTCTTATTAGACATTTGAAAGTCTAACCAACTTGTTTAAAAATATATTACTTTGGAGAGTCTTTTAGGCGTTTGTAATGAAAGATTTGTCCACATGAATGAAAAAGAAAAACTTAAGATTATTTTTTAGTAATAGTTAAAAAAGTTGGTTTTAAATACTACACCTTTGAAGTTTGAACAAGCATCAAGTATGCACAATGAAATTGTGACAATGGTCAGATTGTTAATCCTATAACCTTTTAGCCCAACAGTTATGTTTGAAAATTCCCCGCATACTATGACCTTTTTTTTTTTTTTTTGCCAATCATCTTAACCGAGGAATCGAAAACTAAATCATCATTGAAACAAACATGTGCATTATACATTCATTTAAATTTTTTATGGGAGGTAAAGTTCAAACCTCTCACCTTCCACTCCACTGAATCTTTAAAGGCTTTATACTGGCTAACCTAACCAAATTGGGTTGGTTAATATTACCCTTTTTGTGAGAAAAACGAAAATGTTATATCAAGAAGCAAAAGATGAATTTGGTCTTGGGTGATACATTGCGTTAATGCTGCAGCTGCTTGCACTCGAAGTTAAGCACCTTTTCCCATCCCTGCCTCAACTCTTTATAACGTTTTTTTTCCTCATCAGCTGTCCAGCTAAGATTTCCACCATTTACCGCCTCTCTCATCTCAAATTCAATCCCTTTATCAAATATCAAGTACATGAAAGAGATATGAACACAAATTTCTCTCCTTAATTCTCTCCATCCCAAAAAAAAAAAAAAAAAAAAAAGGCCACATTACTTGGCGATGCAGTGATCCGAGCATCCCTTTACTGCTGGCAATTTGGCAACAAGCAACTAGAACCGAAAGTGTCATTCTTGTTAAATATTGCTCTCTTCTTTTTTAACGTACGTATGATACGATGGCCACCATCAGGAAACTGATTGTTGAGGTGGTTGAGGCACGTAATCTTCTACCGAAAGACGGTCATGGAACGTCTAGTCCTTACGTAATTCTTGATTTTTATGGCCAGAGAAGGATGAGTAGGACAGTGATCCGGGACTTGAATCCAGCTTGGAATGAGACTTTGGAATTCAACGTTGGAAAACCATCCGATGTTCTCGGGGACATGCTTGAACTCGAGATGTATCATGATCGAAAAATCGGACCAACCACAAGGAACAACTTTTTGGGTAGAATAAGGTTGAGCTCGAGGCAGTTTGTGAAGAAAGGTGAGGAGGCTTTGATTTATTATCCTCTTGAGAAGAAGAGTTTGTTAAGCTGGATTCAAGGTGAGATTGGTTTGAAGATTTATTTTGTTGATGAGGTTGTACCCCCACCTGCACCACCAGCAACGCCAACTCCTCCACCCGAGGAGGCCAAGCAGGAGCAAGCTCCACCACCATCAGCTGCCGCAGCACCTGAGGCAGCTGCTTCTGATTCACCACCATCTCCACCTCCACCTGAAGCAACTGAACCGGTGGCTGAAAAGTCTGATGCCCCACCGGAGACCAACCCGGAGCCCCCTAAGGAGCCACCGTTAGATGGTGAAAAACCCACAGCAGAACAGCCACCAGAGCCACCAGCTGAAGCTGCATTTCCACCTGAAAATACTTCGGATGACCCTAGCATAATATGACCTTTATGTTTGTGGTAACCATCTCCTCATCCTATAATTTTCTTTACTCAAAAAAATGACATTTAGGTTCCATGATCAATATTTTCAGTTACATCTTCCAAAGAGTTTCCAGTGTTTTGTAATATCTTAGAAGAAAATAGCTGAAACTTTTGTATAGTGGTGGCAACATCATTTTTATTCTCATATTCTCACCTTTCTTAACCATTCTATTCTAAACAATCAAAAAAAGGCGATGTAATTGATTTATCTGTCTTCCCCCTTTCTCTTTCTTTAAATGAAGTTTCTTTTTTCCTTTTTCTATTCATATTTCTCTTGGTTTGTCCTTTTCCTAAAATTAAGTTAATCAATATATCTGATTGTATGAGGAGCCCAGAAACATTTTACTGCCAAAATTTGTACAAGCACATTGTTGCTTTAGTGTACATTATACAGGTGGAGGTGGTAAATCCAATAGAAGCCAGAATCCGGCACAGTCCTCTGAGTCTAGATTATCTTGAATGGCTAGAAAATGCAAGCCTCCACAGGCCTTCTTTGCTGCTTCCCAAGCTTCAGCTTCACTAGTAGTAACAGGTGTTTTCTTGTAGGTGGCATAAACATACCGGGTAGAGATCCCAACGGATAGAATCAAGGAAGCTCGAGCAAGATCAGCTTCAATTGAATAGACTTCTAAACCATTCATCCATGCTGCAGAAGATTGTTAAAGTTATACACGGAACGAGAGCAAATTAAGAGGCTGTTATTGATTAAAAAACCAGCAACAGCAGCAAATGCAATATGTTTTTTTAGCTAAAATTTATTCACAAAATCTTTGTTTATGCTTCTTGAGAGCTATATTGTATAGCATGCAAGAAGCATTCCAAGGGTGGTTGATCCGAAACTATACTCGGGAAACTAAAGGCATAATGAAAATTAAATGTCAAACCAGTTATGCATCATTACAAGAAAGTTTGTTTAACAAAAGGAGGTTAGATACTGTTTAGTAATGTTTCCCTGAGCAACAAAATTTTTTTATGCTCAGTTGCTATGATGACAAGATTTTTAACAAGTAATTCCTTATTTCAAAAAAAAAAAAAAAAACAAGTAATTCCTTCATTATTGGTCATAGTGATTCAGAAGTTCTATCCTGTATTACAACAATTCTCAGGGTAACATGCCAGTTCTTTTAAGAAAAATGAAACAATGCTATATCTTACAACACTAACTTGACAAGGCATCTTTACCCCAGAGTTAGGCATGGAAGGGCACTAAATAATGTAGACACCTAGAGGTTGATGTACATGCAGATATTTGTTTCTAACTGTCATAGTGCCCTCACATCTTCAATTTGCTTGTAGATTTGCGGTTGTGTTACTATTACCGAACAGTGGGAATTTTTTATGACATTGATCATGAGATGCAAAATGTGGCATTGGAACCTAAATTATTCCCCAGCACTCACATTCATTATGGGATAGAACATGAAGATAAAAGAGCATGTAGAGTAGGAGGCCTGTTACAGGAGATTGTTTAACATTATTAATCATCTCAGAAAAATTTTGACATTTTCAACATCTTTACACTTCTCGTTTTACTATGAGTACTACATGCTTATGAGAATAGACCTCAGAATGAAACCTGAACTTCATAATCCAGCCAACAAGCTATTATGCTAAAGCAGATGTGGCATTGACATTTTACAGGAAAAAGAATTTTCCAAAGAGATTCAGTAGTAAATACCTTGGCAAATTTGAAATATCTGAATTTACTATAGTACCTGCTAATGGTTTAGCACGTGAAGTTGCAACAGCAAGTCCAGGAATCAAAGTCTTGCCATCAACTTCAATCCCCAAAAGGTCCAAGTCTAGACCAGCACCAAAAGCATATCTGGTCTCTAAGGATGACACCTCCTCCTTAATAGCTGTAATGAGAAAATAACTACTTCATGCTTTTACCATGTAAATGATCAAACCAGTTTGACTCGGGACTGGACAGATAACTGAGAAAGTGAATATGGTGCAGAGTATTGAAGTCTTAATAAAACATATATTTGGTGTCAGCAATTTAATGCTATGACTGAAGCTATTATTAAGGTCCAAGCCCAAAGTAATTATCTAATTCAACTAGTTCAAGCTTGGTTGGGACATGTATTTGTATGTATTACTAGGCCTCTTGTAGTCAAATACTTGATGGTGAAGCTATTTCAGATACCTAGCCACTTTGATGTAACACTTGAAATTATTTCATGGTGAACTAACATCAACCAATGGCCCATAAAATGTACAATCCACTTATTTCAGAAGGAAGATTCTATAGAAATAATATTTAGTTTCAAACTTTGGTTTCAGATTTTCTCTTCAAAGGAGTGATTTCTTATTTGAGAGCCTAGTAAACCCTAAGTATAATTACTAGGTTTCCATTGTTCTGTTCATATCAATCTTTGTTTCCATTTGTACAAACTATCAAATTCAGGTTTCAACCTTATTTCCTGGATTCAAGAAGAATCTCAGAGCTATATCTATAAGGAAACCCATTTGTTTCTTAGAAAATAGCTGCTGCCTCTTGATTTTAGCTTGCTCTTCCAGAGAGAAACAAAGGTAGCCATTTTGGACAGCATGAAGTACAGCCAAGTATGCCAAAGAAATGAAACTTTCAGAAATAATACTCACCAGAAAATGGTAATTGAACGAAAGCCCATTTTTCTCCAAATAGATTCTCTGGAAGTTCCATTGGGAAAGGATTATCTAGTGCAAGAAGCGACTTAGCTCCTTTTTGAAAACCAGGGTGACGCATATAAACAGTTTCATAGCGTTCTTCAAGCCAAAGAAGTAGTGATAAACACTGAAAGAAGCAAAGAAAACACAACAGAACTCAGCATAGAATGAAAATGTTCAATATGCTCATGGTAAACAAGGAGTCCTGGTGTTATAAAGAAGAAAACAAACAAATATAGAGACAAAAACTATGAAACGGATGACATAGTGGTTTTGTCCATTACACTTCAACACAACAAAAATATGTTGTCATGCTGCATATAATGAACTGGAATAGCATTTTCATGACATATGCTAATATCTGCTGTGTAGTTGGCAGCTAGGAAGCATGCTATACTTTTGCTGAATATGATACCTGGATATATTCTAGTCCTGATACTGAGGATGGAAACCTATTTTAATCCAGCAACATGCTATCCATTTTACCAGTCTCCTCAATAAGCAGGCAATTCAGAGTGTGACAATTTTTTAAGTTTTTTGTACACCAGAAATTTGAAATTATTGTACCGTATCTCCATGATACTATCCTTCTATAATTGTGCATATATAAAGGATACTTAGGTACACAGAACCATTAAACTTGCCCATATGGGAGCCTTTTTTTATCCAAGGAAAACTCCTGGTGGAAGTTACAAAACTAAGAACATGACAGGCTATAAATTCAAATCAATTTTTGAATAATAGGCTGAAATATTGGTAAAACATCAAAAATATCCACAACTCAAACAAGGGAAAATTTTTTTTGCATTTTTGTTTATATCATATAGACTAAACTTAAATGCAAGAGTTTGAATTAAAAAAGACAGCAACTGCCCATGCTATCTAATAAGGTCTTTAGGAAAGGCTTATTATATTGAAGGAAAAAACATGGTAAGATGGGCACTTGTAACTTTTTTAAGCCACACATCATTACAGCTCATATGGAGAAAGTGTGGTAACATAGCATATGATACCTAACAGCTAAAACTTAAGGATTATAGTTTTTCAGAGCCTCAAATGCACACAGCACAGTACATGAAACATGCTGGCAATGCCATTCCAAAATCCCCAAATTGTTTCATATCCTCTTCTGTGAGCATTGAAGCTTTAAGGACTAAGGGGATAGACAAACGAAGTCTGGTATGTGGTCTGCTTGAATTACTAGTTCTTTTTTCTACTTTACAGCATGCAATGAAAAATATGCAATCTTTAAAAGAAGTATAGCTATATTGGTAGACTGCCAAATCAAATCGTGTTAGTATGACTGCTTCATGGCTAAAATTAACTACAAAACAGTTTCTCAATCAATGATGAATCTCTTTAAGTGAATGTTCCAAATAATGTTTTTCACTGGTATAAATAACTGCAAAGCAATTGGAGTTGTGGCTTTCATGTTGTCCAAACAGATGGAAAAGTTACTGTTAAGAAATCATAAACTTCACAGATCATTGTTGGGAGCTTTGTTAGCATAGCCGACTTTGGTGGAAAGAGTCAAAATTGCCCTTGAAGATGGATGCCGAGTAAATGAAAATAAATGAGAAGAAACAACAGGAATCAATTCCATATTTTCATTTGCATGAAGATGGAATCTTGTGGATGCATGGAAGGCTACGTATACGGACCAACCCAGAGTTGAAAGATGAAGTGATGAATGAGGCACATAATTCGAGATTTTCTATTCATCTTAGGAGTACAAAGATGTAGCGAGACCTAAAGTATAATCATTGGTGGAAGGGGATGAAGTATGAAATGGTGATGTTGGTTTTTGGATGCTTGGTTTGTCAACAGGTAAAACCAAGCACCTAAGATCAGCTGGACTTTCGAACCCCTTAGTAAAAACAGAGTGGAATGGGAACATGTGATTACCGACTTCATAAACAGGAAATGATGCTATATTGGTCGTAGTAGACAAGCTAGTGAAGATTCACACTTCATTCCTATCAATATGGTGGCATCCTTGGAGGCTTTGGCTAAATTGTACATGGACTGGGATACCCTGACCCTAAATCACCTAGACCCAAGTCACCTAACTCTGTGTCAATTAGTCGTCTTCTACCAATTGGACTTCTTAGCTATTATCATGCCTGTGGGGTTCCAATTCACTAAGATTTGAAGTGCAATTACTAGAAATCCCCTACAAAAAATTCACTACAACAAATTCCCTCAGTTTTGTTTTCACACAAGACCTTCGAGATTATGATGATTTATTACCAACCCCTCTTCCATATTTATATGTTCATGCCCTCTTTAATTTTCTAGATAAATTTCATGAATACATTTGATTTCATATTGATGCAGTTGAATTGACTGAAATCTGTGTTTTGGTTAAGAAAAGAAAAAAAGTTTTAGGCCAAGCTCAATTCGGATTTCATAAAAGTTTAATCTCATGTGCCCACCATCTGTTTGTTGAAATGCCTAAGCGAAAACTCAAATAAAAGAAAAAAAGAAAAAGAAAAAGAAAAGAAAACCTACAGAGTGAGTGTGTGCGGGCAAGAATGAGAAGTCCAGCCAGTCCAGAGCTGACCAAAATCTCATTTCAGTTGTCAGAATTTGAAGAAGAACCAGAAACAGAAATGGTGCAGTAATAACGTTCCTTGTGAAAGTGGGGACTTGGGAAGAATGCAACTTGCAAAATGTTGCAAATTAATCCCTCTACTTTTTCCCTTTCCTAGTTTGAAAACACCCCAAACCCCCCCCCCCCCCCCCCCAAACACCAAAAAAAAAAAAAAACTTCAATTAGGTCCTTTAAGGCTAGAAAGTCAAAATTAGTTTAATTATGTTTCAATTAAAGCATAATTAGTTATTTTTCAGTTTAATTTAGCTCATTTAACATTCTCTTTCCTAGTTCGACCCCCTAAAGGTCAGTTTTTTATGTTTTCCATCAGGTCCTTCAGGGTTAGAAAGTCAAAATTAGTTAAATTATGTCTCAATTAAAGCCTAATTAGTTATATTTCAGTTTAATTTAGCTCATTTAACATTAGAAGATTAGGTGTATTCAGTTTTATTAGTTTAATTATGTAAGTTCATTTTATTTTTAGTAAAATTAACTTAATTAGCTTAAGTTAGTCTTAGAAAATGACTTCCAAATATCTTCCAGAGCTCAAGTATCATCAAAGACATTCAAGCTCTAAATAGCATCAATAGATCTCTCCTGCAAATTACCAATATAATAGTACTTTGTATTATGCATGTTTTAAAATGAAAGATGAATATAAACTTTTGATTTTCAAAGCAATCTACTTGTGGAAACACAATACTCTCATCAAAGCTGCTAAACAAAATACCAAGTAACTGAGACTCAACCCAAAACAAACAGTGTTCTGAAGCAAAAAGTGGCAAAGCAGTAGGTAAAGAGCCAAGAAGTATACCATCACATGTATCGAAAAAAGTTATTTAAATAGCACTGTCATAGGCAGAGGTGATTCAAAAAACAAAATCACTTTCTTCAGTTATCCCACTAAACTTTACTAATTGGCAAAGGATCATATTTGTCTATCAAAATAAGCATGCTAGGATACTTATAACGACTTCAAAGAATTTCAAGATACTTCTTGCATCTCAAAATGGCTACTAATTTATGAATCATGGTTTGCAAATGTTACAGCAGATTCAGTGGAATAATAACATTTCCAGACTACATATTGATGTATTGTTTTATCATAGCAGTTTAAAGCTGCAGATTCTCTTATATTAGATATCGATTTAAGAAGCTAAATTTGAATTGGATCTCTGGGGAGGAAGAAATCCAACCTACATAATACACACCCGTTTACTAGGAAGAGGCTTTATTCCAAGCTCGTTGCATGCTCGGGTAATAATTGTCTGCATTTGTGACCTATAAATAATCAAATCAACAGAGTCAACTTCAACTGTATTATTCCACAGAAGCAGCATTAAACAATAGAACAAACAACGATTTTCCAGAAAATTTACCTGAAAAAGCGGATTTTATCCGGTAGAGGTAAACCCAATTCATCACATATTGATGCTAGAGCATTCTTTAGAGTGACACTGTTGATAACATTGTTTGGAAAATACTTTGTATATTGAAGTGAAAGTGACTGATCACAAACTACAAGCTCCCATATCTTCTTTCCTCTAACATCAAGGATAGGCCTAGAGCAGAAATCCAATTCCCACTCTGAAATGTTTTGAGGATCAACTTCTGGGTCAAGGTAGCATAATTC
>JAMWEH010000184.1:0-30940 GCA_024721245.1 Mitragyna speciosa | reverse complement strand
TTGTTTCAGTTTTTTATTTATTTTATTGTTACTAGTAATTTGTACTTCTATTTCATTCTTGATTGATGAACATTTGATTATTTATTTTATTATTTAGATGTTCATTTGACTATTTATTAAGTACTTTTTTAACTTTTATAGCTAATTGAAATGTGATAATGAAGTTTGAAAGACTAAGTGTCTATACATTTATTTAGTTTTTTGTTTTTTGTTGCTTTGAAGATTACAGTTTTATGATATAATTTAACTTTAAAATCATTGATACTTGTGTTATTAGTAATTTAATGATGGTTTACGAACCGATTCGTTTCAAAATTTTTGTGTTCAGTTCAAAATTTTTGTTCATGGATCGGGTACCTAATCATCACGCAATAAACAATCAGAAACTGCAAGAAATCACTTCACAATTAGATGGTTGACGGTAAACCATGAGCAAGAAATCACAAGCTACCCAAAATAAAACTCCCTACAAAATAGACCTTGAGAAAGCAGGCACTAATAGTGAAATTCATAGATCCAGATTAGATTCCGTGCCCCAAATCCATGTGTATTCTTCATCTTTGTTACATTTATTCATCATACAAACGTTATTGTACCCAGCATGCTGCTCCCAGGGGAACGATTGAAAACATCACACTGGGCACATTTCAAGCACATTATAGTCCCAATATACATCCTTGATATGTCTAATTCTTTTGCCCTTATTTATATGGATAAAAGGTATTCAATAATTATAAGTGCCAAAGGTATTTTACTGTAGGAAGTATTTTCCAGCAAGCACAAAATTGAATTTACAAAAAAATCCTAGTCCGTCAAAAAACTGTCACAGTTAAGCGTGCTAAATTTCTCATTCTAATAGCTGCAGTTCAAATAGATTACAAAACAAAATAACCCATAATTGACTATTCAATCTGTTCTGTCCAATCGATTCAACAACCAGGGAAACCATATGACCTAAATAATATGCACAAATGGATTAAATCTTTATACTATAACAAGCTAGGAGATGAAAATACGTTATCAAATTGATATCAAACTTGCAAAAGTTCTTTGATTCCAAGGACACACATAACGCCATTCTCTCTGTCAAGTCACAGTACCCAGTTTTTTCTCAATTATAGGTCAGCCAATAGGCTCTTTTAGCACCAAAAGTTACGACCTCCAGACTTATCAAGCCCTATAGTGCTATAATTTTTTACACTTTCAACAAGAAGTACAGTTATCACTCTAGTCCCAAGAGTGGAGAATGCAACAACAATGAAAAACTATAGACTTATTGCCTGTTGTAATTTGCTGTACAAGGATCCTCATATGTGTTGACAAAGAGGCTGAAAAATGTGATTCCGGAACTGATAACCTTGCAGCAGAATGCATTTGTTCAAGGAAGACAAATATCAGAAAGAGTTGGATTTAATTTATATTTTATGTAGTTGGTAATGATCATTTCTCTAAAATAAAAATAAAAACTAGAAAGAGTTGAATTAGTTATTGTATGATATTAATAAGAGTTTAATTTATAAAATACGCAAAAATTTATATGAATAGTTTATTTTATAAAAGTGAAATTAAGAGTGGGAAGTGAAAATTAAAAAAAAAAATGATTTTTTTTAAAATAGAAATTTAAAATAACCATTTTGAGTATCCGGTCTACTTGAATTGATTTTTCAAATAACTGATTATCGAATCGATTTTACCAATTCAGGTTGAATTTTTAGCTTATGGACCGAACCTCAATTTATGAACAATCCTAGGTTCATATGACACCTTAGTGCATAGAATACTTTGCAGAAGGGAATAGTAACACAAGTTTTGCTATACACAGAAATGCGGCAAATGTATATATTTTGTCAGTCTTTCTAAACTTTTCTTTCTTAGTTGTTGAAAAGCTCGCTGAGTAAGTTCCAATTTTGAACTTACTGTGACCCAATTCGCTTGGAAACATTCATACTAATGAAAAGTGGAGGAAAAAACAAACAAGAAGAATTGCAAATTTCTCTTTTAGAATTATGGCTAAAGAAGTTTACAAATATATATATATATATATATATATATATGTATAAGAATTTTGACTAAAGAATTCTAGTATCATAAGACTTATGCATAACAGTTGAGAATCCACTTATATTATGTTTATACATATTTTACAACCTTATAAATCAATAGTATGTTTTCATATGAGCAACCAAATAATAAGATGAAAATTCGTTCAAGAAATAGTTTTAAGGCTTTATAACATTACCAAGGGAAGCATGTGGCCGAATATCATAATATTTGGTATCAATATTTATCTTCCCATAAGAATGTTTGCATTTTTTGTTATGTACCTATGATAATGTCCTGTGATTAACGTTTTAAAATTATATTTTAATTTTTTTATTTTCAATTCTATTTAAGAAATTCTTGTTTTAAACTCAAGTAAAAAAGAAATTGTGATAAAAGGTACTTCTTTCATTATTATTTTCTTTTTCCTTTTTCCTTCTCTTTGGCAAATCCCATGGCACATACAGAATCTATCCAAGAGGAAGCAAGCAATTGGAATAGCTAATAAGTTCAAACTTCATAGGATAAAACCTTTTAAAAATTGTCTAACACATAATATAACCAAAATTTATTTCAAGTTAATGTATACAACCACTTTCGTTGCTCTTGTATTACAAAATTCCAAAAAAAGAAAAGGAAAAATGACCTTCATGTTCCCATCCAAACCCTTTCCCCCACCCCCAATAAAAACCACAACAAAAAAGAAAAAAAAGAACCACCACCACCACCACCACCATGCAACTTAACAACGAAGAAACATATAACCTAGCCATATCACTGCCTTTTAGCATCTGAAAGGGCAAGAAAACCATGTTCAGTTTTACTAGATACACACTTAGCCAATATTCAGTCAAACTCCTCCTCAGTCCTCTGCAGCTACTTGATTTTAACTTCCATTCCTTTCCCAAACGCATGGAGCTTACTTCTGTGCTCCATTCTTTTTCGTGTCTGTGATGTTGCTGGAAATTAGAGAGCAAATAGTATCCTACAAACACATACACTGAGCTTTAGGACAAAAAACTTTAGACAAATAAGAAAATCTATAAATCAATCAAATATAAAGTTGATAACATCCTTTAAAGAACATAAATTAAGTGTATCTTTCTTAAGAGAATCTTAAACACATTATGGTGGACTCAATCAGTTAGCAAAAGCTCAAAGGGAGATTGGAAAAAGAACTTAGGTGCATAGGTTAGATCATATGCACTACAAGCCGAATAACTTTCACTGAATCCAGTACGCAAGACAATACTTCAGAAAGGAAGAAGAGGAAGGGGGGAGGGGGTATCTGTCATATCAAGAGATACGTGTCTGAACAAACAAGAACGTATGATTACATTCTTACGTATATCCCCAAAAGTAAAAGGCCTTCATATTTTCAACAGGTAAATAGGGTTGATATTTCCTCGGAATTATTAAATTTTAAATGATGAAATTACCAGAGTCCACAAGATTGGAAAAAGAAGAATCAAGTGTAATGACTAATACACATAAAATGTGCAACATCATTTATGGGCACAGAAGGCTACTTTATTAGCCATGAAAGAAAATTTTCACACCCTTTCTCCTCCGTGGTAATTAAAACAGACAACCAAAAGGAGCAAGGTCTCTCAAACAAAATGCTCATTTAATCAAAGAGCCTTTTGTTTGCCCTGTAACAGCAGTCTACGTCAGACATTAGTTATAGTGTAAAGCACTTACCTTCACATAGAGAAGACAAATCAAAGGATGGGCACATTTGGTTTGTCAGGCAGTTAAACACATCAAACATTGGCCTGAATAAGCACCCTAAAAGCAAAAAATTGAAATCAATACAACGTTGAAGACAAACTAGACCTTTAGAGTGTACAGCGGCACAGGTAATATAGTTAGTAAGAGATGTTAAGCACAGTCATTAACCTGCAAATATCCAAAATCATACATCACTTTTACTTGACTACCAGCACACAATATCAGACATTCAAGAGGAACTTTAAGTTCCAAATAATATTGAAAAGAGGAACTTGAGTTCCAAATAATTCATGCTTAGTACTGAATGTAGTATTTTTCAAGCCAGAAAGCATGTAATTTCTGATTGATATTAAGCTCAAAATGGAGGAATTCAATTTGACTCGGTTTGATTGACACCTAAAACTGATTCATAACTTCATAAGAATTGCTTTCTAAACAGATCAAATGTAACATCAGCTGCTATCTATAATAGCAAATAGACACAATATTTCAAATGTAAAATCTGACTCACTTATTAATTGCTTACCGCTTTAGAGTCCAAATAAAGAAGTAGTTTATAGTTCAGTGGGATTCCATTCAACAATATAAAGAAATAAAAATTTTTATTTCATACCTTTCTCAGCTCCTACTTCCTACTGAAATTAGCTCTCTGGGGGTGTCTCCGGCAACAGAATGCATCCATAGTCAGTCATTTATAGCTCTGAATACTTATTCATAGGGCTTTCAGGGCAAATGTTTGAACCATATCAAGAAGATTAGGATTTAGGATTGTTTTCTTCAGTGGAAATTAAATCCAACAACATAGAAACAGTCAGTGAATCAGGAGAGAAACCTTCCCAACCATTTCCTAAAGATACACTTTAGCCTCAACATTTTCACCCCCTTTAAGAAATCCGCGGATAATAGTATTATATGTAAACTCATTTGGCAAACAGCCATCCTCTTTCATTTTTATAAGAAACTCTTTAGCTTCCTCATGCTTTCCTGCTTCAAAATGTCCTTTTATCAGAGCAGTGTATGTCACAACATTAGGACGAAATCCTTTATCAGGAAGACTTCGGAAAATATTTTGTGCAATACCAAGTTTCCCACTTTTGCAAAATCCATGAATGACGATGGTGAACATGGAAATATGAAGGTCTACACCGTCAGTTTCCATCTTCTGTAGCAATAGAAATGCATCATCAATAAGTGAATTTTTAGACAAACCTTCCAACATGACACAGAAAGCACGAAAATGAGGATTCAATTGAGCAGCTTGCATCTCGTTGAAAACTCGCTGTGCGGTGGCGCACCTTCCCAACCTAAATAAGCCCTGCAAAACAGTGGTATATGTAGCAACATCAGGTTTCAAACCATGACATGGAATCTCTCTGAAGAGTAGCATAGCCTCGTCCGCTTCCAATTTCTTGAAATATCCGTTGATTAAAATATTGTAGCTGCAAATATGAGGACTCAATCCCTCTTTTTTCCATTCGATCCAAAACTCTTCTTGCATCGCCAATTTGGCCAACCATACAGTATCCATTCCATCAGTGAACTATAGGTGATTGTATCAGGACTCTCACCTTTTTCAATCATGGTATCAATTACATCCTCAGCGTCTTCAATCTTTCCTTCCTTACAAAGTGCATCAATTACTATATTATACGTATAAACATCTGGAGATATATTGAAATCAAGCATCCCATTCCAGAGCATTTTAGCTTCTTTCCATTTGCCTAAGTTACAGTGACTTTGTATCAAACAAGTATAAGTGATGACATCTGGGGCAATTCCCTTATCAATCATCTCATGTAACAATGGCAAGAGCTTCATCCACCATTTTATCTTTAGACAAGCTATCAATTATAGTGTTGTACAACAATAGTATTGGGTTTACACTTTCCTCTCTCCATTACTCTAAGAACTTTAATGGCCAGTGCTAGTGTTCCCTGCCTTGCACAGCCCATCTATTACAGTTCCATACGTAATCTCATTAGGTTCACATAGTTTTTCGTATATTATCTTCCTGAACATTTCCTTGTGCCTCAGGAATCCTGTTTTGTCGAAAGAGCCCTTTAAGTAAAGTATTGAAACTGGTAACGTTGGGCAGATAACCGCGCTTGAAGAAGCAGCCCAAAACAGAAAAAGCACAGTCCATCCGGCTAACGGAAGAGTAACAATTAATCACCATATTCATGGTGTAATCGGTCAAAGGAATACCCAAGAAGCACATGTCTTTGTAAAGGGAAAACAGCAGCTGAACAATGCTTCATCTTAACTATTCGGTTTAGCAATTGGTTAAAATGAATAACAGAAGGCAGAGGCCTAATTCGGACCATCTGCTCGTATAAACCCACAGCATCATCAACATTATGTATACCATCAGCAAAACCATTTTCAAATTTTTTATTATGGGAGTCAGAACTTCTAGCAGAGTGAAAATATATTGAAAAAACACAAAAATTGCAACTGATACTACAAGATGGTGACGAAAGAAGTGGGGTTTGAGAGAAACAGTCAGAAGTACCTCCTGGGTTGCGATTGAAAGAGGAAATGAATGGTCTCCCAGCAATAAAAAATGCATCCAAATTTCTCCTCATCTTTGTCTAGTGAGAGTGGCCAGACGCAGCTCCTCCTGAATGTTAACAATAATGATTAACGGAATAACAATTTACCCTTTTTATTTTATCTTTTTATGTTTAATACAACAAATAGTTGAAAAATTCTTCTAGTAAATAATAAGATACACACATAGTAGAATGAAAAAAAAAATAAAATATGATAAAAGGCTTGCTTCGAAAAAAATGAGTTTGACGAAAATTTTAGATTCAGGAACAAATATATTATCTCTTATAGTTATTCTTTGCGCAAAATAAAAATAATAATAGCTTGCATTAATTTAGTTTTATATGATTACATAATTTTTACATTTTTTCCCCTTATGATCTGTTTGGCTGTGAAAATACTTTTAAGAATTTTTTGCATGTAAAATAGTGAAGTTTTCCTGTGTAAAATATTTTTCAATTTTCCTTTCTCTGGTGGAAAACAATTTATGTAATTAATCAGTATAAATTATTTTTTTTAGTGTTCAAGAGTGACACTATACATTTTACGCACTTTTCTAACTGCAATTGTCAAATTAATTTGTGTATTTAATTCATCAACTCATTTTTATTCTTCTTGGTTCCCACAATAATATAACTATAGTTATATATAATTTATGTTTATATTATCTTATAGATTATTCGTAAACAAAACAATGACGGGTTAAACCCAATTACTTGTCAATATTTATTACAGTTGCTTTTAATCTTTTAATTCATATTAATAATACTAAAAATAAAAAAATATAAAAAAATCTATTTCAAATGATTATTTTCAAATTGTCTTCCAAACATAAAAAAACTATAGGAAAAAATGACTTTTTCCAAGCAAAATGTTCTTCTAAAAAATAATTTCTTAAAGAAAACACTTTACATCCAATCAAACGAATTCTTAATATATTACAATTATCTCTTTAACTTAACTATTTGATTTGATCTTAAACTTACCTTATATTATGAATATAAGATTAGTATAGGACTTGTACAAGGTAGGCGACAACTAAAAAATTTAAGAAAAGTTTAAGAAGGCAAGAACGTAGCCTATAGAAAACCGCAACTAAAATTTAAAGGCCCGTGAAATTCTTAAAATCTTGAAGGTTGCAAGAAATCATTTATTGCTTATACATTTGCTATTGAGACAAACCATTATTCTCCCTTTTTCTTATTGGGAGCAAGTTTGGAGTTGGAAAAATTACAAAACTTAAATGTGTCCATTTTTTTGAAAACAAAAATTTTTTCGAAACCGAAATATGGTTAAATAAGCTTTCAATATATATGTAAAAAAAACAAAAGAATTATGGTATCACAAAACTTATGTGCATAATAGAATCAACCATTGAATTCTACTTGCCTTATTTTGTGTTTTATGTTTATACAAGATTTACAATGTTACGAATTCATAGTATGTTCTTATGTAATCAATCAAACAATAAGATGGAAATTTGTTCCAGAAGTAGATGTTTAATGCCCTTGACTTAGGAAGGTTATACTTGAAGGCTATAATGTATTCTTGTATATTCAAACAAGTATCTCTTGATATAACAGATTTTTTTTTTCCCTTTTTAAGTATTGTCTCAATATTGTCTAGTGTACTAGATCTAAACCGAAGTTGTTCAGCTTGTATTGCATATAATCTAGAGAAAATTGCAACTTTGGTATCAAATGTTTGAGGCATAGACAATTTTAGTTCCTAAAGTTTGGACAAAAGCAAATCTAGTACCAAATTTAGCATATTTGTAATTAAAGACACTAATTTGAGTTCATATATGAGAAATAAGCAGATAAAACTTAAAAAATCTGCCTAGATAGTGCATTTGCATATGTACCTTTAATTACATATCATGAAAATTAAAATTTTTTTCTTTAATCTAATTTTTTTTAAAATTTTTATAACTGGCACATAAGTATCATGTAACTAGATTACGATAAAATTTTTATAAAACTGGTCAATAGGACTATATATGCTAAAAAAATTAAAATATTTAGTACTAGATTTGTTTTTGTCTAAACTTTAAGAATTGAAACTGCCGATATCCCAAAATTTGATACTAAAACTGCAATTTTCTCTATAATCTAACATATGCACTAATTAATTCCACCATACAAGATTCAAGTTAAAATTCTTTGGGGGAAAGATACACTCAATTTGTATTCTTTAACAAGATATTGTCAACTTTGTACTTATTGATTTTCAAAATCTCTTGTTTGTTTAAAATTTTTTGTCCTAAAGCTCAATGTATGTATTTGCAAAAAACTTTTGATATCTACTTCCAAGCTACCTCGTAGATGGGGAAAGGAATGGAGCACAAAATCAAGACTTCATGCATTTGGGAAAGGCATGGATGTTAAAATCAAGCTCGAATTATAACGGTTGCCGGAGGAATGAGAGGAAACTTGACTGAATATTAGCCTCATGTATGGCTGTGAAAATTGAAGAGTTTTCTTGCCGTTCCATTTTCTGAATGGCGGTGATATGGCTATGGCATATGTTTCATCACTATAGAATTGTTATTCGAACCGAGCTATTCGCGAACACAGCTTGGTTCGGCTCGTGAAAGATCGAGTTCGACTCGTTCGTTTAGCTAAACGAGCCGAGCTCGAACAAAAAATTGAGCTCGTTTATTAAACGAGCCAACACGAGCCTTGTTCGCGAACACTCGTTTGTGTTCGCGAACAAGGGGCAATAATGTCTTTTCACTTCTATTCTTTATATCTTAATTTATTAAACGAACTTGTTTGTGTTCGCGAACGCTCTTTTCACTTCTTGTGTTAAACGAGCCGAGCTCATACGAGCTCGGTTTGTTGGTGTTAAACGAACCGAGCTTATTCGAGTTCGTTCGAGCTCGGCTCTTTAGTGTTAATCGAGCCGAGCTCGAGCTCGAGCTCAAACTCAAACTTCCTATTTTTTTAACGAGTCGAGCTCGAATAAAAAATTTAGCTCATTTAATAAACGAGTCGAGCCGAGCCTGTTCGTTTATTAAACGAGCTCGAGTTCGACCACCAAATACTCACTCAACTCGGCTCGAATAACACCTCTACTTCACTATAAAGTTATTTGGTGGCGGTGGAAGTGGTTGTGGCTGAATATCATAACATTTGGTATCAACATTTATCTTCCCATAAGAATGTTTGCATTTTTTATTATGTACTTACGACAATGTCCTATGATTAACGTTTTAAAATTATATTTTAATTTTTTTTATTTTCAATTCAATTTAAGAAATTTTTGTTTTAAACTCTAGTAAAAAAGAAATTGTGAGAAAAGGTATTTCTTTCATTATTATTTTCTTTCCCTTTTCCTTCTTTTTGGCAAAGCCCATGGCACATACAAAATCTATCCAAAAGGAAGCAAGCAATTGGAATAGCTAATAAGTTCAAACTTCATAGGATAAAACCTTTCAAAAATTGTCTAACACATACCATAACCAAAATTTATTTCAAGTTAATGTATACTACCACTTTCATTGCTCTTGTATTACAAGATTCCAAAAACAGAAAAGGGAAAATGACCTTGATATTGCCATCCAAACCCTTTCCCCCACCCCCAATAAAAACCACAAAAAAAAAAAAAAAACCACCACCACCACCATGCAACTTAATAACGAAGAAACATATGTCCTAGCCATATAACTGCCCTTTAGATCTGAAAGGGCAAGAAAAACATGTTCAGTTTTAATAGCTAGACACTTGGCCAATATTCTGTCAAATTCCTCCTCAGTCCTCTGCAGCTACTTGATTTTAACTTCCATTCCTTTCCCAAACGCATGGAGCTTACTTTTGTGCTCCATTCCTTTTCCTGTCTGTGAGGTTGCTGGAAATTAGAGAGCAAATAGTATACTACAAACACACACACCGAGCTTTAGGACAAAAAAACTTTAGACAAATAAGAGAATCTATATATCTATCAAATATAAAGTCGATAACATCCTTTAAAAAATATAAATTAAGTGTATCTTTCCTAAGCGAATCTTAAACACATTATGGTGGACTCAATCAGTTAGCAAAAGCTCAAAGGGAGATTGGGGAAAGAACTGAGGTGCATAGGTTAGATCATATGCAAAACAAGCTGAATAACTTTTACTGAATCCAGTACACAAGACACTACTACAGAGAGGAAGAAGAGGAAGGGGGGAGGGGGAATCTGTCATATCACAAGATACGTGTCTGAACAAACAAGAACATATGATTACATTCTTACGTATATCCCCAAAAGTAAAAAAGCTTTTATATTTTCAATAGGTAAATATGGTTGATATTTCCTCGGAATTATTAAATTTTAAATGATGAAATTACCACGGTCCACGAGATTGGAAAAAGAAGAATCAAGTGTATGTTCTCCAGGTGACTAATACGCATAAAACGTGCAACATCATTTATGGCTACAGAAGGCTACTTCATTAGCCATGAAAGAAATTTTTCACACCCATTCTCCTCTGTGGTAATTAAAACAGACAACCAAAAGGAGCAAGGCCTCTCAAACAAAATGCTCATTTAATCAAAGAGCCTTTTGTTTGCCCTGTAACAGGAGTCTACTTCAGACATTAGTTATAGTGTAAAGCACTTACCTTCGCATAGAGAAGACAAATCAAAGGACGGGTACCTTTGGTTTGTCAGGCAGTACAAATCAAACATTGGCCCGAATAAGCACCCCTAAAACAAAAAATTGCAATCAATACAATGTTGAAGACAAACTAGACCTTTAGAGTGTACAGTGGCACAGGTAATATAGTTAGCAAGTAAGAGATGTTAAACACAGTCATTAACCTGCAAATATCCAAAATCATACATCACTTTTACTTAACGACCAGCACACAATATCAGACACTCAAGAGGAACTTTAAGTTCCAAATAATATTGAAAAGAGGAACTTGATTCCAAATAATTCATGCTTAATACTGAATGTAGTGTTTTTCAAGCTAGAAAGCATGTAATTTCTGATTGAGATTAAGCTCAAAATGGAGGAATTCAATTTGACTCACTTCAATTGACACCTAAAACTCATTATAACTTCATAAGAATTGCTTTCTAAACAGATCGAATGGAACATCAGCTGCTAGCTATAATAGCAAATAGACACAATACTTCAAAGCTAAAATCCGACTCACTTATTACTTGCTTACCGCTGTAGAGGCTTACTGCTGTAGAGTCCAAATAAATAAGTAGTTTATAGTTCAGTGGGATTCCATTCAACAATATAAAGAAATAAAAATTTTATTTCATACCTTTCTCAGCTACTACTTCCTACTGAAATTAGCTCTCTGGGGGTGTCTCTGACAACAGAATACATCCATAATCAGTCATTTCTAGCTCTGAATACTTATTCATAGGGCTTTGGGGCAAATGTTTGAACCATATCAAGAAGATTAGGATTGTTTTCTTCAGTGGAAACTAAATCCAGTAACATAAAAACAGTATCTGAACTAGGAGAGAAACCTTTCCTAACCATTTCCTGAAGATGCACTTTAGCCTCAACATTTTCACCCCCTTTAAGAAATCCACGGATAATAGTATTATATGTAAACTCATTTGGCAAACAGCCATCCTCTTTCATTTTTATAAGAAACTCTTTAGCTTCCTCATGCTTTCCTGCTTCAACAAGTCCTTTTATCAGAGCAGTGTATGTCACAACATTAGGACGCAATCCTTTATCAGGAAGACTTCGGAAAATATTTTGTGCAATACCAAGTTTCCCACTTTTGCAAAATCCATGAATGACGATGGTGAACATGGAAATATGAAGGTCTACACCGTCAGTTTCCATCTTCTGTAGCAATAGGAATGCATCATCAATGTGCGAATTTTTAGACAAACCTTCCAACATGACACAGAAAGCATGAAAATGAGGATTCAATTGAGCAGCTTGCATCTCGTTGAAAACTTGCTGTGCGGTGCCACACCTTCCCAACCTAAATAAGCCCTGCAAAACAGTGGTATATGTAGCAACATCGGGTTTCAAACCATGACATGGAATCTCTCTGAAGAGACGCATAGCCTCGTCCGCTTCCAATTTCTTGAAATATCCATTGATTAAAATATTGTAGCTGCAAATATTAGGACTCAGTCCCCTTTTTTCCATTCGATCCAAAACTCTTCTTGCATTGTCAACTTGGCCAACCATACAGTATCCCTCCATCAGTAAACCATACGTGATTGTATCAGGATTCTCACCTTTTTCAATCATGGTATCAATTACATCCTCAGCGTCTTCAATTTTTCCTTCCTTACAAAGTGCACCAATTACTATATTATACGTGTAAACATCTGGAGATATATTGAAATCAAGCATCCCATTCCAGAGCATTTTAGCTTCTTTCCATTTGCCTAAGTTACAGTGACTTTGTATCAAACAATTATAAGTGATTACATTTGGGGTAATTCCCTTATCAATCATCTCATGAAACAGGGTAAGAGCTTCATCCACCATTTTATCTTTAGACAAGCTATCAATTATAGTGTTACAAACAATAGTATTGGGTTTACACCTTCCTCTTTCCATTAGTCTAAGAACTTTAATGGCCATGCTAGTGTTCCCCGCCTTGCACAGCCCATCTATTACAGTTCCATACGTAATCTCATTAGGTTCACATAGTTTTTTGTATATTATCTTCCTGAACATTTCTTGTGCCTCAGGAATCCTGTTTTGTCGAAAGAGCCCTTTAAGTAAAGTATTGAAACTGGTAACGTTGGGCAGATAACCGTGCTTGAAGAAGCAGCCTAAAACAGAAAAAGCACATTCCATCCGGCTAACAGAAGAGTAACAATTAATCACCATGTTCATGGTGTAATCATCCAAAGGAATACCCAAGAAGCACATGTCTTTGTAAAGGGAAACGGCAGCTGAATAATGCTTCATCTTAACTATTCGGTCTAGCAATTGGTTAAAATGAATAACAGAAGGCAGAGGCCTCATTCGGACCATCTGCTTGAATAAACACAGGGCATCATCAACATTACGTATACCATCAGCAAAACCATTTTTAAACCTTTGATTATAGGAGTCAGAACTTCTAACAGAGTGAAAACATGTTGAAAAAACACAAAAATTGCAACTGATACAACAAGATGGTGACGAAAGAAGAAGTGGGGTTTGAGAGAAACAGTCAGAAGTACCTCCTGGGTTGCGATTGAAAGAGGAAATGAATGGTCTCCCAGCAATAAAAAATGAATCCAAATTTCTCCTCATCTTTGTCTAGTGGGGGTGGCCAGACGCAGCTCCTCCTAAAAATCTGCTGGGGAATTCTTTGTTAATGCTCAATTTGATTCATCTTTAGCCAGTTCTTGCAGCCATCGAAGCCATAAACAAAAAGGGTTTGAGGCCGATTTCGATTTTAGTACTGTACCAGTTTGGGGATTGCCACTGTTGGAAAGGATTTTTGGGCAACAACATTAACCAAAAGAAAGGATTTGGGACTTTTGTGCTTGAGAAAAAATAATACAAAATTTGTTTTTTTTATAATAATTATATGCACTCCTGAGAATGTAGACAATAAAAATCAGTTATTTTATTTTTGTATTTTTAATATAACAAATATTTGAAACATTCTTTTAGTAAATAATAAGTTACACACACTAGAATGAAAAAAAAATGATAAAAGGCTAACTTTGAAAAAAAACAAAATGAGTGTGACGAAAATTTTAGATTTAGGAACAACTGATTATCTCTTATAGTTTTTCTCTGTACACAAAAAAATCGTATTTTGCATTCAGTTTTATATGATTACATGATATTTACGTTTTTTTTTTTGTTTGTAGGATCTGTTTGACTAAATTGAAAAATTTTTTGTAAAATATTTTAAGAATTTTTTTTGGTGTCAAACACTGATTGTGTAAAATATTTTTTAATTTTCCTCACTCTAGTTGAAAAAAATTTACATAATTAGTGAGTATAGATTATTTTTTAGAGTGTTCAAGAGTGACACTAGGCATTAAGCACATACTTTTCTAACTTCAATTATCGAATTAATTTTGTATTTAATTTATCAACTCAATTTTTATCATCTTGTTTCCATAATAATATCATTATAGTTACACATATTTTATGATTATATTATATTTATGATTACATATTTTATGTTAATTTAAGAACAAAAGTTACAATCTCTTGATAAATTTATTAACAAAAGATTCTCTAATTCTTCTCTTCAAAATATTTTTTTAAAGACAGAAAGGCTTATTATTGAATTAAAAATCATGTTTTCTACAAATTGGATATAAAAAATGGTTGATTTGATGACGTTGGTTCAAACAAATCTACCTGAGGATTTGAATTTGAACCTAGACTTTAGGAATCTAGGAGAGAAATCTCTTGAATATTTATTATAATTTTTCTCCAAAATTTAAGAATTTGAATATATCCCAAACTTGAAAAATGAGAGTCCTATTTATACACAAAATTTAGAGCGTTGTCGGCTTAAAAGGAAATCCTATGGAAATTTACATCCACTCGTGATAGCTTGCATTTCATGAAGCCATTTAAAACAGGCTTTAGTAAATAAGTTAACCCAAATAGTCAAATGTAAATTAATTAAATTAATCTATTTTAATTTAAATCCACATTACAAGTTTATGCTTACTTGCCAATGGTCTAATTTAAAAGCCCAAACATGAATAGACTTATTAAATAAATTTGATTTAATTTAATTTAATCAAGATCAATTTAATTTGTTTAATCTTGACTATTCAAGTTAAAATAAAATTTCATTCTCTACGAACATAAAAAAAGTTTAAAAAATTAAAAAGTTTGTTACGTCTCAAGCTTTTCCAAAAATTCAAAAAACCTAAAAACTAGTAAAATAACCTATCTCAAACCAAAAAAGAAAGGCATCGGAACCTATTTCTATTACCAGTTCTGCTACTAATTCAAAGTTTAGTCCAATCCAACAATTTTGAAAAGAAATCTTTGCTTTGATGAGAAACATAAATTGAAATAAATGCACATAACAAACATATTCAATTAACGATGCTGCTTATGATCAGATTTAGAAAGCTTAAAATATTAATTGTTTGAAACTCGAATAGTGAGAATGAATAGAGAGTCGAGCGATTAGAGGTTTTAAGACTCTACTAAAGGTCGAGAGTTCGAATTCCACCAATAGCATTCTCCTCATACTATTGTAATAGTATAGGTTTGATATAAAAAAAAAAAAAAAAGAAGAAGAAACTTGGAAAGTGACATGGCAATTAGGATAATTCGTGCTCCAATTAAGAGTTTAGCCGATTGAAATTGGTGCTAAAAGTCCAACAAAAATGTATTCTAGAGAAAATATATCACTCTCAGAAGAGGAGTAGAAGACATCAACTTACTTTTATAGGGAATTGTTTCTGATGAAAAATTTCTGATGATGCATTATTTGTACTGTGGATTTTACTACCTAAATTTTCTACACTTCGGTTTTATTAAGTGGGAAGCTACTTTTGATCATTTATTTTGACGCTACTTTTGATTAATGTACGTGCAGTACATAAGGGACTGGCAATTTTACGGTTTTCCCTCATAAGTTGATGGTCGATTTTGGCTGTTCAAACCTACTCAACCCAAACTGAAAGCCAGAATGGGAGAGGACCTAAACTGAACCCCACAAACCCACTCCAAAAGCCATGGTAACTTTTAGAGGGGCCGAAGGAGCTTAAGTACTAACCCTAACAAGTAACTTGTCCCGACGTGGGACTTTATGTTTTTTGACAGTTCGGGAAAAAGGGAAAGGGAACCAATTTTGCTTTATATTGTTAGGTATGAGAAGAAGTCACTGGTCAATCCATACCAGAAGAGACAGGCACACAAGGGTAAAATCCATATCATCATTCACGTGGGACCGAAAGGTTTACAAGGTAACGATGGGAAAATGAGGCAAATAGTTAGGCCTACACCGTACATGAGGCTGCCTGCCTGTATCTATTGAAACGAGGCAGGTTTAGGGGGAGTAAGTATTGCGTGCACCACGCGCGCCACGTGGCGTGTCATGTGGTGCATTAGAACTAATCATACATCGCCAAATAATATAAGGTATGATCCACCATTGTCACATGGCGATATGTGATTGGTTTTAGTACATCACGTGGCAATGCACGTGGTGTATTGTATACTTTTCCGGTTTAGAGGTTTACAAAATTCTCCATTTGTGCTGCACAGCATTGCAGATCCTAGATATACAGAATGCAGCACTCAATGGATAATTGGAAGCTGCAAGAAATCATTTGACAATTAGATGGCTGACCGTAAACCACTAGCAAGAAAATCACAAGCTACGAATAATGACACGCCCTACAAAATAGACCTTACGAAAGTAAGCAATAGTAGTGAAATTCATAAATATGTTCCAGATTAGATTCCATGCCCAGAATCCATGTGGTTATCACAACTGGTGATGACATTTTATTCATCTTTGTTACATATATTCATCCTACAAACACTATTGTTCTCAGCATGCTGCTCCAAGGGAAGCAATTAAAAACAGCATGCTGGGCACATTTCAAGCACATCATAGTTCCAATATATACCCTTGATATGTCTAAATTATTTTCCCCCTATTTATATGGCTAAATGGCAATTCAAAAATTAAAAGTGCCAAAGGCATTTTACTTCTGGAATTATTTTCAAAAGAAAGCACAATACAGAATTTATAAAGATTCCTGGCCAGTTTAAAAAACTATCGCAATCAAGCACATGTTATTATAACTGCAGCTTCAATAAATTACAAAACTGAATAGCTCATAATTGATTATTCACTGTGTTCTGTCCAATTGAGTTCAACAGCCAGGAAAACAATAACATACATAAATGGATTAAATCCTTATACCATGCTAGGAGGTGAAAATCTGTTCAAATTGATATCGAACTTGCAGAGTTCTTCAATTCCAAGGACACACTTAGTGCCATTCTCTTATCAAGTCACAGCCCCCAGTTTTTTTTCTCAATTACAGGTCAGCCAACAGGCTCTTTTAGCACTAAAACTCAAGACCTTCAGACGGATCATGCTATATAGTGCTTTAATTTTTTATACTTTCAACAACGAAAACACTGCAATAATCACTTGAATTCATATTGATGACTCACACAAATACATTCATATTTGGAGTCATTTGAAATCACACCGTTTTAACAAAATAAGAATTACTCGCACTCACAAATAGGATAAAAAGTAAAAATGATACGCAACTTGCATTAGGAAACTTAGGTGAAGAGGCACAATGACACTAACATCCCGATCGTTCCTCAATAGGGTATAAGGGCCAAAAAGACTAATCTTACCTTCCAGTTGCTAGTTTCCTTCAAAGTATTCTTTAGGATAGCTGAACCTCGCAGGCAAATTAAATCAATGGTTAGAGGCATCGAATTGGAAAATTCTTACATGGATTGGATTCACAACTCTACGTGTGAATCTTGTAGTTTAAAAGAGTGTCATATAAGTACAATGATGCATGTTAATATAAGAAAATGATGTAAGAATACATATCTAATTTTATTTTAAATTATAAGATCACAAGTAGAATCGTGAACCAGATTCATGTAAGAATTTTCTCACTATATAAACAATTGGGGTGATTTGGAACATTGGATAACAAAAGAAGTGAATTAACAAAAACAAAAGATTCAAGGCATAAAAAAGTAAAAAGAGTAAATTTCCATAAAAGTCCTTAAACTTTTATTAGTAGTCCCATATAGTCCTTTAGATTCTAATTTATTCAATGCAGTCTAATATTTTTGAATATTGATTTATTGTTGTCATTAATTTTTTCTCCAAATCAAATAAATCATTCCATCGAAAACATAATTTTCTAGTGGACCTCTGACTTTCATGCAAATATATATATGACCCATGACTTAATCAAATATATTATGGCTTTACATTGATAATTAACAAACTAATTGGATATATGGTGTAATTTTAGTATCACTAGTATATTACTAGGATATGTATAAACTCTTTCTCAGAAATCATGTTCAATAATATCATAAAGGAACATGAAAAATGTTATAATCCATTCATATGCGGTATCTCTTGACTTGAAATTGTTTTAGAAATTTCTTTAAAATATTGCAAAACATACATAAAAGATTGGAGTTGAAAATTTTAAATTGAATATTGAAAATTGATGCTGAATTTCACAAAATTCAAGGACATAATAAAATATTTTTGATAGTATGACTGCTAAACAAAATCTTTCAGGGACCTTTAAGGTAATTAATCCAAATAAAAATTGTTGAATTTTTTTTAAAAAAAAACACAAAGTAGTATGGATTCTTTCTCTCTTTCTTTCTTTCCTTCTTTCTTTGTTATAACTTTGGTATTGTTCAAGAAACAGTATTTTATAAATTCAATACCCCTCTGACATTCTGCATTACAATTAATAACTTCTTAACTTATACTTGCTCAAATTTTAATAATTGTTGTCAAAGTCGAGGGCAACGTGTTTCCCCGTGCTCGGCAACATTTACATGAGCTTCTAAGTAACAAAGCCACACTCTAAGCTCGTGCATGGCATGCATTAACACACGAAATCAACAGTTTACGTGTTGACCAACCTCAGTAATCCTTCCTACTTTTACCAGCAACACACACTCCCCACCCGCTCTCGTTTGCATCATTAGTAGTTTTAGAGGGAAAAAATCATATTGCCTAGCATTTTTTAATATTACATGTTCTTAAGATAAAATTAGTTGAATAACTTGTTTGATTGGTATAAACATTACACGTAGAATAAATTATCGGTGGGTGCACACAAATTGAGTACGTGTACAAATTTGTCGTATATTATGTATAAGTTTAACAAAGTTTATACATACACAGATACAGACACACATATATATATATTTATATATTCTAATTTAATTTGCGTAAGAGGTGCATAAACATTGTATTCGTTAAATCACCAAAACAATATTGTTCTTGTAGTATATACTAGTGAAGAATGTGCACATATATCGTACTTAATTTGTCGAACTTTTAATTGTTGAGCTCGTAAATACTTTGAGTTATATAAGATATACATGTATACATACATAATTATCATAAACAGAAAATATGTTAGGAGTATATAAGTAACATATCCGTTTGGTTACTTGTGAATGGTTGGATGTTATGACTGTGAGTCTGAGGTAATCAAGAGATGAAAAGAATAATGGAAATGACATCAAGGTTCTTAAGAAGAAGTCATATTGTAATCCTTAGAAACAAACAAAAAGAATTCTAATCTCTCTAAAATTGTTAGATCATGTAGAGGAAAGATTCCTGCAAACAAAAGTTTTTTTTAATGTTGATTATTAGATGGTAATTGGACACTTCTTTTTTTCCATTTAGAAAAGTTTTTGTTTTAAGCACTGATTGATTTGTTATAAAAAGAAATTAAAATGCTACTGAAAATAGGCCTTAATACATTCATCTTTTTATGTATTTAAATAGGAAATTTTCATATTCCGATACTAACATAAGACTATTTATCATCCATTCAAAAAATAAAAAAGAAAAAAAAAGTGACACCAGGTATTACACACCCTTTTGGTTCTTATTACTTTTTTGATTCTGATCATTCAAGTAATCATAATAAAAACAGTGCCTAGTTTTGAATGTAAACTATTTTTATCATATTGTCATTACAAAAAATAAATTTCCGCAATAGAAATAGTAAATTATCTTTTTGCAATATTTTCTGCTAATTTTATTTGACGCCAAATTTAAGCATTTTAGTTCATGGGTGATGGTCCCTTTCTATGTTACTACAAAACTAGTTTTATAGTAATTAACTGATTCATAATTGCCTCCAAAAAAATGATTCGTAATTTGACCAAATAAACACAGCATGAACTTAGAAAATAAATATAATCAATTTGGTAATAATATTGGAAAATATCTATGGTTCTGGGAGAAAAAAAATTAGCACTTAAAAGTGAGTCATGCAGTGCACATTACGTAATATTCTAATAAAATATTTTTTGTTTCTCTGAGAGTGATATTCCCTATATATTACTTATTTGCTGTATCTCGGGATCATACTAATTGAAATTGTACATATTTTCTTCCTTGATTTTCAGAATAACCCTTTCTACATTAGCACATTCACTAGATTTTCATCATGAAAGGTTTCAAGAAACAGATATATATATATATATATATATATATATATATATATATATATACACACACACACATACATACATACATATATATATAAGCATTGTTCTTCTTTTATTTTTTTTTAAGTACGATATTATAATTCTTCTTTAATAGATAGATGATATAATGTAATATTCTAGTATCTCTGTGGAAATAATTTTTAATTCACAAGAAAAAAATTTCCACACATTTTCATTTTTTTTAATCCGATGAGGTCAGTTAGCATACCCCTTGTATATATATAGTTGCTGTTACAGAACAATTTCATCATCCAAAGAAGTTTCAAAACTCACTCAAAAAATGCTAACAATTTCTTCACCTTTATTTGACTACCCCTTGGAAGATCTGAGAAGCCATGAACAGAATGTTTTCTATCAGGGAGAAACAGAAACCTCAGAATCACTGCTGAATTCTCCAACATTTCAGCAACAAATTCGACTCGACGAACTCAACCAATTTGCTGCTGTTAATGATGAATCAAAGACAGTGAAGAAGCTTAATCATAATGCCAGTGAACGAGATCGTCGTAAACGAATTAATAGCTTGTACATCTCTCTTCGTTCTCTACTTCCACCAGCGTATCAGGAGGTATGATTGTGAGTTTTGCTTTTGGTTTTAGCTATTATTATGGAAATTTGATTATTCAACATGATAAAACAATGAAGATTTACTTTATATTTGTTTCCATCTGGAGTTTTCCTATTGGATTGGTTGTACTATCTTCCATATTCTTATCTAAGAAGAACTAATTCAAGAAGGCAAATTATTTTTAATATAGTAATTAGGTAATTAGACTAGAACTTAGAGTTGTATTAGATTTAGTTTCCACGTTTGGAGCACCCGAAACTCTAAAAATCGCTCTATTTGGAACCAATCATTTACTCTTCTACAAGAATAACAGAATATTACCTATGTGAGAATCACAAATACCCGTGACAAGTCCAATTAAAACAAAAAATCATACACAGGACTCTATATGTGGAAAAAAAACTAGAAAAATAATGTTGTATAAACTATGTGTGGTCCATAAATTACATAGTAATTACCCTCATTTTTTTCCATTTATTATTTGATTTTCCTTTAATCACTCGCCAAGGGCATGCCTGATTCTCACGTAGGTAGTTTTCAATGGGTTTTGTAATTGTCAACAATTGGACCTAAATAGAGCAATTTTTAGAGTTTAGAGCACAATATGTCTAAATTTAGAGTTTAGAGTGTAACAAAATGGTAAAGGTATATAGTTTAAGGTTGCAAATAGAATTTACCCAAAAAAATATGAGCAAACTTCATAGCTCTAGCAAATTAAGCTAAAAGGTTTATATATCTGGATTTTAAAAAATGTTTCTTTAAATATTTTTGCCGTAGAGTCTTCAGATATTATCCACTGGATCCACTGTTCACCTGAATGTTTTTCTAACTTCTTCCATTTAAATTGAGCTAGTGATGTAAACAGATAGACTTTTGTGCTTGATGTCGACCTTATTATTTTGCAAAATTTTTTGAAAGCTAGGTCAAAATCTCGTTTTGATGATGAATATTACTTAAAACTTTCCTCAAGGAATTTGAAAAAAAGGGGTAATATCTTATCCAAGTTCATATTGTTTAGCTTGATTTAATCCCATAATAAATTAAAAAGAGAGGGAAAGCTTCAACATAAATATAGCAATTTTTTTTCATGATCGCAGAAGAAATTAAGCATTCCAGCAACCGTTTCCCGTGTGCTGAAATACATACCAGAGTTGCAGAAGGAATTAGAGTTATTAATTCAGAAGAAAGAAGGGCTTACAACAAAGATTTCAGAACAAGAAAATTCTAGTCCTTTGAAAAAGCAGAGAAAAAGTTGCAACTCTTCATCAACTGTTTCTGTCAGGCGACTAAGTGATAGAGAAGTTATGATTCAACTAGCTACCATGAAGTTCAATTGGTGCCCATTCGCTGAAGTTTTATCAACTCTGGAGCAGGATGGACTTCTTTTATTAAATTCATCAAGTTTCGAGTCTTCTGAAGAGAGGGTTTTCTACAACTTGCATCTCGAGGTATATATATTTTATTTGTGTGCAATAAAATAAATTTGTGAAATTCAGGTTTTGCTTATTAGTTGGTCACAAGATGGACTTCTTTTATTAAATTCACTATGTTTGGAGTCTTTTGAGGAGAGGGTTTTCTACAACTTGCATCTCGAGGTATATATTATTTTTTGTGCAATAAAATAATTTTGTGAAATTCAGATTTTGCTTTTTCATTGGTCACAAGATGGACTTCTTTTATTAGATTCATCATGTTTCCAGTCTTTTAAAAAGAGGGCTTTCTACAACTAGCATCTCGTGATATATATTATTTGTGTGCAATAAAATCATTTTGTGAATTTCACATTTTGCTTATTAGTTGATCGGTGGAAAAGATAATAATTATGCATGCTTGGTTTAATGCTAGTTCTACAGACATCATCTAACTCCAAAAAAGAAAAAAAAAAGTAAATTTTTGCATTCGGTAAGACTTTAAAACAACTTACTTAATTTTTTGAGAAAATTTACCATTTTTTGTGATGAGAAGTCACACAATGTTTTTATTAATTAACTTGTGTGTGGAAGATGATAAAAGTAACCCCAAACCTTGGTAGAGCATGTGTGTGTGATATGTGACTAGTTCATATATGTATCGCTTGTGGTGATGGATCACGTCTCTGGTTGAGGAGATAATTATTTGTGATAGATTGTTGAAAGATGAAGCATTATGATGATGATGCATTTCTTCTCGTATGTCGCATGTACATGTTATCAATTTTAAACGATAAGATGTAAAACCCTAAAAGGAACACAATTTTGAATATTAGCCCCCCCCCCCCCCCCCCCCCCCCCAAAAAAAAAAAAAAAAAAAAACCCGCACATACACACACCAAAAAACAAAAACAACCAAAAAAAAAAAAAAGCAAAACCTTGAAAAAGTAGGGAAGCCAATCAGCACTACTTTTCTTCTTCAAAAATATTAATTAAACGAGGTGAATTCAGCCTAAGGAAAAATGTTCCGGTCTTGTGACTTTTTTCACATTTTGTTTTGAGTCTTGAGACTCGAATGCTCACTATTTTTGTATTCTTTATTCAATTGTTAAAAGTAACCTTTTTTTTTTACCAACAAATGTCTTCAACGAATACAATATGTGGTCTCTATTAAGTTGACTCATGGCCTTGATCATCTTAATTTAATTTGGTCTCACCAAACGTATTTGATACTAGAAGAATCTTGGAGATGAATTGATCCGGATTCTTTTAAACTGATCAACGGCCATGTATGTCATGGGGCTGATATATTTCTTGTTTCACTTTCTTTATCATAGCATATTATAATTTGTATATAGCTTTTATATTCTGGTTATAATTAAAGCTACATTTGAACTACCATCTAAAAAAAAAAAAGAACCAAAAACCTCGTGTATATGAGACAGATAATAGGTCAATATTGTTGAAAAATATGGTCAAATTGCTTATGTGCTAGTGAATATAAGTGGAAAAATCAATATTCTGAGGTCTCCATGAATTGGGACCTGGATGATGGGACAATCAATAAACTATACTTAAATGGTAGTTCAGACTTCAATATAGCCCATAAATGGCTAATCATGTTTTGTTTATTCTTGAATTTGAACTTCATAGGTACAAGGAACTCATGTAATGGACGTAGAAGGGTTAACGAAGAAACTATTATCCTTGTATGACAAGCCAGAAGATCAATCACTGTATTCAAATTTTAGCTGCAATAATCAAATAGAAGACTATTTTGTAAATCTGTAATTGATGATCAAGAGAGATATATATAGTTAAGTTTCTTTTGTAGAGGTGATATACCTCCTTATTTCTATATGGAGACCAGTAGCATTGTAGAATTCATTTTTTTTCCTTCTTTTTCTTCCAGAGTTGGTATCTTGATTATAGCTTTCTATAAGAAGACCTATATATATTAATCTATGGAAATCTCTATGATAATATCTTTTTCCATTTTTGAGTATCGGATTTATTTAGCTGGAAACGGGCTTGGCCAATTTGTTTGGAGAAACTCTAGAACATATCAATGGACATAACATCATAACTTTTTTTTTTTTGTCAACTATTAAATCCAGTCATCCACGCGTAATGTTACCTCTTACCACTGAATTATACTCCCCATTTTTTGTTGTTTTGATATTTATTTTTTTTGGTGGGGTGGGGGGTTATGATTGTTGTCTTTTTTTTGTTTTGTTTGTGGGTCTGTGATCTGGGGTTTTTGTATTTGTTGTTGTTTTGGAGGGGGAGTGGGGTGTGGGGGGGGGGGGGGGGTGAAAATAGTTGTTACTTGTAGAAGGACTACACATCATAACAGAATTAAACTAATGTTGAGTAAGCAACGTATTTTTTTTTTTTTTTAATCTCCTGTTGGATGCTTTTGATGCAGCATCTTCTAAAATCTAGCAACAAGGAACTGCTGGAAATATCTACATATGACAACAACACACAACTGCATATTTATCCACATTCCTTTTTTTTTTTAACGAGTATTATTTAGTCAGCTTCTGTGGAAAGAATATCTAAGATTTGAAGGATGGAAAGAGTTCTCTAAAACCAACCCAACTTGGTTGGGTTGGCCATTATAAAGTCTTTAAAGGCAATGTGGGATGTGAGGTAAAGGGTTCAAACCTTACTTCTCATAAAAAATTTAAATGGGTGCATAATGCACTCGTTTGGTTCGATAGTGATTCAGTCCCCATCGGTTCCCCTGAAACTCAGTTGGGCCCCTTCCCTATAGCGTAGGTTAGAAATATGATAATATATTGTTGACTATTAACAAAAAAAAAAAAAAAAAGGAAAGAGGTATCTAAATTACGCATACGCCTTTGCTAAATGCCACTGTTTATTGCCATGCATAGATACTTCATCTTAAAATCTTGTCGTTTTGTTCCTTATGCGTCATCTGAAAATCTTGTCGTTTAGTTTCTTAGAGATTTCATTGGCATATTTTGCAGTTTTATTTCCTTATAGGGAAAAATCCAAGCTTCAAAGTTCTATGCTATGGTGAATGCTTAGGATGAGGGTCTAGGTAGCACATTCCACATTTGCGTGGATCTTGGGAAAATTCTTAAATAGACCGGGTTTACAGTCTTACTTGTAGACCTTGCAGTCTAAAAGAGTACTACATAAGTTTAATAATGTATGCTGCTGACATAAGAGAGTAATATAAAGATACTTATGTAGCTTTATAGGTCCACGAATGGTGTATAAGAAATTTTCCATTTGCATATTAGCATGCTCATTTGGCCTAGAAATCCATCGCAATATAGTAATTCTAGACGTATGTTGTAACATTGTACATACATGCGAATATACTTTGTAGAACCCTGTAGGATTTTATCCGGAGATTCTTAGATAAATCGAGTCCATGGCTCTACCTGTGAACCTTATGATTTAAAAGAGCGCTAAGTAAGCAAAGTGCATACTGATATAAGAAAGTGATGTAAGGATGCTTATATGCCTTTCTTTTAAACCACAACATCCACAAGTGGGACCGTAGACTAGGTTCATTTAATAGTTTTTTGAATTTTTTTATGTCAATTGTAAAATTTATTTTGAACCCCAATAGGAAATGTAGAATTCCAGAGCTTAGGGAAAATCAAACATAGAAATATGTTGTCCAAGAAAATAAATTTACAAAATCAACGTTACTAGTATTTTGAATTCTATTTTAGTAACAATGAATAGTCTCAAGCTATATGAGTTTCCTCCCGTTGTTGATAAAATATATATATATATATATATATTTCAAATTAAAAAAAATACTTAAAGGCATAAAAAAAAAACTCTTAGAACTAATAAACCCAAGATTAAGGATTCTCCAACCATAATCTCTAAATGCTTTGAAACTATGTTTCAAACTTGGACTGAATATCAACTCGATAGACCTTAGGGTCAGGGGTCAATAGTTTCGACTGGGGATCAGCTTAAGGTCGAACCAGATAATGTCATAAATGTGTCACACAAACACACACACCCCTATTAATTTTTCCATTTTCTCCAATTTTAGTTGTTAGTCAAAAGTGAAGAAAAGGTTAACGAGTCCAAAAGTATGTGTGTGTGTGTGTGTGTGTCTATATATATATATATATATATATCTATATCTATGTATATATGATAATTTTTTTCCTTTAAGCTCTAATGCAGCTACTAATTTGGTGATGAAGAAATGGAGGGGGTTAAGTAAGTAGAGCATTAGGATTGAAGACTTGAGGGAGTTTGGCTTGGTGAGGGTAGTGATTGAGAAAGTTAAACAATTAGGGAGAGGAAGAAATATGCTAATCCCATTTGGAATTTTGACTGATACCTTCTCTACCTACCTCTGTTGTCTGTTATTGAAATGTACAAGGTAGGCCCCTGAATTTGATTGAGGGAGCCAGCGCTGACTCGGGTTCTACAATCACCGGCCAAACCCGACTTGATCTAATTTGACTAATGTTTTAATTTTCGATTTTTTTACTTAACTCGGACTGGATGACCAGGCCGGTTCTTGGTCTGACCGACCGTTTCTTGGTCTGACCTCCGGTCCGAGTTTGAAAATACAGCTTTAAAAACCAATCTATAGAGACCTTCCAACTTGATCAAAAAGTCTTGCTAGAAATTTTGCAATCATTGATTCTTTTTGAGAATTTCTTTGGATATATGAATAGCTAAAATTTCAACAACTGTGAAAAATACACTGTTATTTTCATCATTTAATTTGATTATACTCATTACAGATTATAAGAATAGTAAATGTGCAAAAATTTTTAACGCTTTACCTTCAACTAAATCTGCGTTCATTATGGCAAATTAAGATTTTATTTACCTTGAAAATTGAATTCTCTTTTCTTTTTTTCTCCCAATTACCTGGCTTCAGCAACCTGATTGCTAGATCATCACCTCCAACGCATTTGTTATGTGAAGAATTTTTAGTGTCCAGTCGTTTTTCAATTCCGAATGCTATGGCCTGCTTCACTAACAACTCAGCCGGAAAGGGGTGTCTGTTTCTCAAACGTAACCTCAGATTGCACACGACATACAGCCCACCAAATTGATTGGGCCCTTCGCTTTCTCATCCACGCATTGTTTCGGCACTTGAGCTTAATTTTGGCCTAGCCCTTTAACAGAAAAATGTGTTGGATTCTCACTTTTGATGTGAATTAGGATGTTATTTTAGATAGGTTTAATGTCTCTTTTGAACCCAAAAAAAAAAAAAAAAAAAAAAATCAAGCACCTAAAGTGCATTTGCCTAAAAAAAAAAAAAAAAATTATGCGTGTGTGAAGAAGAAAATTGCCAAAATTGCCGAAAAGAAGAAAAAGTGCATCTCCAGATATACGATAAAACTAATAAAAATTAACACTTTTAGGAAATTTAGGTATGTTCTCATTCAGTGAAGAAGTTAGTCCCTTCATTAGCTAAAAAAAAAGTGCTTTCTGAAGATATTTTTTCATCTAATTATTTGGAATTCTTTTAAAATTTTTTAGCTATGTGGGTGGTGGGGAAAGAACAAACGCTAAGATTAAAAAGGTTGTAGTTTTGTCAAGCTTTCATCGAAATATGTTGTGATTGTTGCGCTCATAGGAAAGTAAAAAACAGTTGCAGGAGAAGTTGTTGTGCAAGTAATAATGAGCAGCTTCTTAAATTGTTTTATGTTTCGAATCCAAAAAGAAATTTTTTTTAGAATTGATCAATTATGTTGGCCTTTATGAGACTATTCTTCTCATTTTGTACATAAAAGAGAATTTATTCCATGCGATTTATATTAATTGATTACTATAATTAAGGTTGTGGACTATTAATGACTTGATCTGAGCGTTAGTTTATGCTCAAAATTGTATGATGATATATCTACATAATTATTACAAATAGAATACTTGTTTTAAATAAGCCCAGGAATGTTAATTTCAAAAAATAAAAATAAAACATTAAGGGTTAATCTTCTGTGAACTGATAGTGTAAATAATCTTATATTCAAGTGCATTTAGCAGCATGTTAAGTACTTTACTCGAAAAGAATTTTAAATATCAGTATAGATAATATTCATCAATCAAAAATTACTCATGTAAAGTATCTTCTATACCAATGCCAAATGAAAACACAAATTATATTGGATTACCATATTGCAATTACTTTCCACCTGATTTGATTGCCAAAAAAATTCAAACAACTTGCAACAACATTCAACGGCCCCCACGTTCTGTCTGCTGAGATGGTTCATGCATCATTCGCAACAAACGACACCAAAATTCAAACGAACAATTTTTCTCATAATCAGAGGATGAAAACCTACCAACAATTCAAACTGAACAATAATCAACGTAACCCCCCTTTTTTGAGAAAGACAATGTTTGAACTATGCATGATATAAATGAGCCTTAATTGTCTAAATATCCCAAAGCATTAGAAAGTTCTCTAACATATTCTTGTCACTTGTTGTCCCCTTGAAGCTATTTGCCCAAAAGTATCTTCTTTGTTCTTGGCCCACCATGCTTGCAAACGTTTTATCACCCCAGCAAATCGAATTATTTACATTTATTCTTTTTTATATAAAAAAAAAGGCAAGAAAAATTCTTGGAATTCAACTAGACAAGTACTCTTTGTTAAAGGATTTGCAAGTCAAAAAGAATTATTTGAGATGACTGGTTGAAGGGTTTCCATTGACTTTTGAGGCCATGGGTTTTAATCTCATCCACATCCACTCATTTCGCTTTGAAAAACACCTATTTGTCAAAGTTTTGATTGGCAAAAATACTACATGGGCTTAGTTATTCATAGGGTTTGTCTTGAATTACTTAATCTAAGTAATTATAGGTTTCATTAGATTAAAAGCTGTATTTACTGCTCTTATTTAACATTTTCCATCGTTTTATACAGCACATCTAGACTTTTAGCATTCCAATATCGTAATTACTCCCATTGTGAAGCAGTGGGTGAAATGACACAAAGCTACATCCTAATAAGATGTGGTTAATATTGATAGTAACACAAGAAACGTTTTACATTATCCTTAGTCATTAGTCATTATTGACTCTACTTTCTCATTTAGATTATTATTATCCTTAGTCATTATTGACTCTACTTTCTCATTTAGATTATTATCATCCTTAGTCATTATTGACTCTACTTTCTCATTTAAATTGTTAAGGTTCATGGATCTTTGGCCTGTTGGTAAGCTGTTCAAAATGGATGGCCAAATAAAATCACAACTAAAACGTGGTGGCTGCTGCCAATGCTGGAAAGACTTTCATCTTTTCTTTAACAGCATGTATTGGAATAAATGAGCGAAGAGGAAGCTCAAAGTCAAAGCTATACGTAGTAATACTTTAGAGGGCTAGTTCTTAACAATTTTGGCTAGTTATTTGTCCATAATTATGGTGCACGATTAACTTTTATGTAAGCTCAAAGCCAGGGCCCTACGTAAATTAGGATAAAAAATGCGTTAAGCAGACTCACATGAGTGATTATTTATAATTTTATGGGAAAATACTATTGTGAGGGAGTTATTTTTCACAAAATTTTACCACGAAGGCTACATAAAATTAGGGCATGTCATTTTTTATTTTATTTTATTTATACAAGAATAGATCGTTGAAATTGTGTACCCCCAACTACGTCTAATGCGTGTGAGACGCCTCTAAAGCTTCATGAGTTAAAGAATAATTAATAACTTAATTTAACCAAGGGGGTTTTATGTGTGTATTTATTGACTTTGCGCTGGTTTTGAAAGAAGTTTAATTAATACTTTATATATTATTAATAAAATTATTAAATGTTCGGTCATCGTCAAACATGGCCTATTAGCTCAGTTGGTTAGAGCGTCGTGCTAATAACGCGAAGGTCGCAGGTTCGAGACCTGCATGGGCCAATTGCTTTTTGAAACATTTCTTGTTGAATCAACTCTACGAAACCTTTTTTTTTTTAATTAAAGCATTGGTTTTTCCAAAGAGAAAGAAAGTGGAGCCTCTGTCCTTCGTCACCTCTTTCTTAACATGTTTTCCCAACCTCTGTCTAAGAACGATTTCTTCGTTTTAAATCACATTAAAAATGTGAAAAAGAAAACGCAACAGTCGATCTGATTATGTGCAGAAAAAACAATGAAAACATAGTCATCATTTCAACCACTAGCTCTTTTTTTCACTCCCACTTGAAACTTTCTTTTGTCAGCAAACTATTGTAGTATTGAACAAGTTCCTTGTTCATTAAAAAAATCAAACCAAGACTGGCTTTCTTGCTCGATTCAATGTACCTCAATTTTGAGCTAATTAAGGCATGGCCTTGCACAAATGGACAACTTGCAATGGTCCTGACCAATCGGTAGTGCTACTGGAAGCCTGCAAGTGTTGTATGAATAATCACAACTTGGTTACACATGTGTATGCATTTCGCTGGCCGTGTACAAATACATAGTTCCTCGATGAATCAAGATAAATTAGCTAGGTAGCTAGCTGG
>JAMWEH010000715.1:0-42540 GCA_024721245.1 Mitragyna speciosa | reverse complement strand
TTCCTACCCCTTATATTTGTTTTAATTCCTAACTTTAGCCCTCAAGGTTTTTCTTTTAGAAATTTAGTTTAGTCTCATTTATTGATAGACTTTACATTGTTACTCCAATTTGTCAATACTTCCATATTTTAGGCTTTATTTGTTTATACTGATGTACCTTGACTTGTTTGTTTATCTTGGCTAGTATTTGTACGGGGTTTTCAAAAAGGTACCCCCATTATCCCTTATTTTCTTTTTATGTGCTCCAACTTACTCCTATGTGATTTTTTGTGTATTTTGTTCACATATTTCTTATTTCACATACTATTTAGTTACTTTATGCTATTTAGTTTTTTTTTTAATTTTTAGTACTTGGCAAAAATGTAATAGTTAGATCACAATTTACTTTATTTTGGCAAAATTTTGTATTTAGCTAGTCAATGTAATAGTTAGATTATTTTTTTCATATTTCTAGCAAAATTTTGTATTTTAGATAGCAAGTGCAATAAGTAAGTTCTTTTTTTCCCTCCATAAATTGTAAGTTAACCCTCCAGTGTAATAGTTAGGGTTTATGTGCTTTTTGTGTGCTTATATGTTTTATTGCTCTCCTTAGAATTTGCATCTAGATATCATGCTTACGTGTTACGTGCTCCTACGTGCCCTTACATGTCTTTATATGCTTATTTGCTTTCGATTCATGCCCTTATATGTCTTTACATGGTTATTTGCCTTCAATTTATGTTTTGTTATTTTTTATTATTTTGATTTATGTTTTATTAGCTTTTATTATTCGATCATCACACTAGTCCAAACGCTAGTTGTGGCTTTATTGCTTTCCCACTAGTCCAAAGCTAGTGGGAATCCCTAGAAAAGGTTAGTTCAACGCTAGATCCCTAGGTCATCTTAGTGATAGTTTCACTCTCGTATGCATTTTATATCATTTCACACACTAATTTTTTAGTAATTTTTCATTTTCGTATGACTTTTTATATATATATTTTATTATCTATTTATCTATTTTGACAAATACTCAGTGCATGACATCTAGATTGCATTTCACTTAGAAATTACACCATTTTGTGCGATCCGGACTAGAAATAGTCGTCCACTTACGCAGGAAGCGGTGAATTGACAAGTCGTTCTCCCCCTCCATGAGTAGAAAAATATCAGTCACGAGTTATTAGTAACCCGTACACGTTATGTTGCATTCCTATTTTCTTGGACACTTAGTATTTATACTATTTTCCTTTTTGCATTCCATTTCGCATTTTATACTCGTGACTCTCTCGAAGTTTCGACTCGGGATTCACAATTAATGTGATAATTTCGGCCAGCTTTGATGGAACATTTTGACCCTCCAATACCACATTTAGATTGGAAGTTGCATTCATTTAGTACATCCAAACGCAATAGAACTTAGGGTTAATTTAGGAAATTTTGATTAAACCCTCATAACTAGCCTCAGCTATGTAGAAAGGGGTGCCTTAGGCGTAAAGTTTTGCCTTCCCTTTCTTCAAATGTGACTCCCGAACCTTTTTTCTTTCGTTTTTTGTAGACCAAAGTCGAAAAAGGTTTTTTTCAAACATTTTTTCTAAAAATTTTATTTTTGTTTGCTTAACCATTTTTTGGATGACTTGGTACACCCTAACTCAATACCAAGTGACGACTCTATTTTTTAAAATAAACCTTTTTTCAAAATCAGTTGACCAAAAACTGTAGCACTTTTTAGTCCTGGCCTTATCTTATTTTTATTTTAAATATTATTTTTATCTTAAATAACACTTTTTCAATAAGAACTCATGTTTTTCTCACACATGCACAATTTTTTTCCAAAACTTTTTGTTTTTCTAAACAATTTTCCGGATGACTTGGTACACCCTAACTTAATACCAAGTACCAACTCTATTTTTTAAAATAAAACCCTTTTTCAAAAATCAGTTGGCCAACACTGTCACACTTTTAGTCCCGGCATTATCTTATTTTTATTTTAAATACTATTTTTTTAAATAACACTTTTTCAATAAAAACTCAATTTTTTCTCACAAACGCATAATTTTCTCAAAACTTTCTTTTTGAAAAGAGTCACCGGACAAGATTGCCTTTTCGGGGCGCGACAGTTATGAGCCTACCGTGCACTATCGATTTTGGACGCGACAATATGTATATATAAATATATGAAGTTCTTATAAACCTATTTTGAAAGGGTGGAAATGTGTGGTGAATTGTTGGATAAATTGGATGATAAAAATATATTGGTGGATATTGTGTATTGTGAATTTATTGGAAATGCTTGGGATGGCTGAATTTTTGTGTAGGTATTTTGAAAGTTTTGGAAAAATTCAAAATACAGAGGAGATGTTGTCGAAATTTTGGTAGGATTCAGAGCAAGTTTAAGGCTACGTGGTTTGGGGCGGTTTATTCTACCGTGAGCTACGTATCAGTCACGGCCTTCAAGTATGGTTCGTGACATTGTTGTATCTTAACCGTTAAAAAACAAAAAGAAATTAACATTGTTGTATCCAGGCTCTTCTTATTTGAAATTTACTTTACAGGGACGGATCTGATAGTTAGGCAAGCCAGCAGCTCACCCTATCTGGCTTTGGAGGAACAAACTTGTCCATCAAAATCACGCATTGCCAGCAAGGAAGTACATGGAATTGATCTCGCAAATGGTCATGGGTTTCCGGGCATCGTTGCAATGGTAGTTTCCAAAATTTGATTGGACAAAAGTTTGACACAAATGAGTCAACCATGACTATTTACACATGGGGAAATTTTGTGCAATGGCCAGTTGTGGTGGCTTTGGTTTTGTAATGAGAACCTAGGCCATGAGGTTGGTATAACAGCAGAGCATTCAGGTGTTTGGAAAGCTTTGCAGAAGTGAGTCACTAAGAAGTGGAGATGGACTTCCAGAAGTGAGACACTAGGAAGAGGAGAAGGACTCCTGGCTGGGGCTTCACCTTGTGAATCGTGCAACAGGCGATATACACAGTTCAATCTCGTGTGTAGACATCCTCGTAAAGTAAAGCTGGCAATTACATGTAGGAATGCGGCTTTTGGGTCCAGCAGATGTGTGTATCCTTCAGATATATCGATGTGTCAACTGGCTTCGGCTTCCAACTGAACCAAAAAGGCAAAAAGAGTATTGTCATTGTGTTGTGCTACGTTTTTGTTTGCTTTGGCTATTTTAAATTTCAAAACATAGCGTCCTACGATGGGGTTATCCCCAGTATGGTAGAGAAAATTACTTGTTCTTTTCGTTTAACGGTGGCCATATTAAAATGCGCTGCAGTACTTGGCAATTCATATGTTACATTTTGATATCCCCATCTTTGTCATGTTCTGTATTTTTTTTTTTTTTTTGGAGGAACTCTGCAAATTTCCTAAGTACATACGAGATCATTCCAAATTTTCTTTTCTTCTGTGCTTACTGTTCTGCTTTTGGCAGGAAAAAGAGAATCTAAGGGAAAATGAGAACCTTGAAGGCCAAACTCTCATTGCAAGACAAGGAACATGGTGGTTTTGAAGTAATGGACTTTCTTTGATCGTCACGTTAAACTTAGAATCCTCATTAAACAATTATAGAAATTTGTAGTAACGCTTGCTTTCGAGGTAATAATAATTGAATAGACTAATTTAAATAGTGAATTAACCCACAACACCTTAAAAAAAAAAAAGAACGTTCATAATTGAGAAACAATAAAACTAAAACGGATGCTTTAATTCAATATTGTCATCTAAGAGTCCAGATGGAATCAGAGTGTTGGTAGCCCTGAAGGAGTCCACAATACTCTACACTCTCGAACCCTCGGAACCAATGAAATCAGTAGCAAACTCACAAATCTTTGTCAAACTCTTGCGTTTAATTCCGTAGGAAATAACCTGGCCAGATACATAAAATATCAAACTAGAATCTTCAACACTCTCATGAATAATAGACAGCAACACAAAAACAGAACCAGGTCTCGTGTAATTCAGCTCATCAGTGAGGTCTATATGATACTTGAACAACCAACTTGAGCAATCTTTCTCCATTTCATACACAAAGAATTGAACACCAGAACGGTCATCAATCTCAATCAGATTTAAATAGCCTTGAGCCTCACCAAAATAGAAAGAATCATCATGCGCCCGATGCCTAATAGGAGGTGATGCTGCTGGCCTCAACTTCTCTTGAGAAACATCAAAACACAAGGAGGACATCTCGGCGTCCATGTCAAAATTGAGCCAGATTATAGAATTGTTCCAAGAAACTCCCTGAAAAACCCGCATTGTCAAGGCTAACTCGAAAATATTTCCTGATGGTCTCCATAAATCACCATCTTCCGAAATAAGAATTTGATATGAGCGTGACAAATATGATGACAATGAGAAATCCCTAACGCAACAAAGAGCTATAACTTTATAGTGGGGTGAAAGAGAAAAATCAAAGCTCAAATTTACACTGCACACCAGCTGTTGGCAGAGCCGCGGGAGTGTAGCATAATTCTTGGTCGTAGGATTGTATATATGATACATGGTTGTGGTACCCCCAGCAGTACTCATTCGGCAACTGACTAAGCGTCACTAGTAGGTTTTGCACGACTCAATCGACCACAAATTGAGCGTCTAATATCCGGTCTGTGAGGATCATCCTCGTGACAATCATATTTCCCATTGGATTTGATAAGTAATAAGCCATTGCTGGACTGTAAAATCCTTGATTCAACCGTCTGATGACGAGCACTGAAAAATTCTGTAAAATCATGGACATGAAAAGGCATAGTTTCGTTAGAAAGTTCGTTTTTTCCACCACAACCCGCCAAAGGCACGTATTGATATTCGCCATATATTAAAGAATATACGGGAAAAAATAGGCCAGAAGGGCGACTTCGACGTTGGTGCCAGAGACAAGAGAAGTGATGGCTAGAGATGAGATGGCACCAAGTTTTGCACACCAGCTTGCATTGAACTACAAATTTTGCTGGCAGACAAAGCAAAATCTCGATGATCAGGTCGTCGTTGATGTAGTAGGAGATGAACTCAGCATCACTGGAGAAGTCTTCTGTTTTTCTGCCGGAAGCCATGGTTGCTTCAAACCCTGGTTCCGTTTGACTTGTATAAATACAATTGTATTCCTTAAATTCCGCTTCCAATTGGGTTTAGGATCTACAGATGTTGTTTCTACGACAATGCAACGAGAAAATATAATTTCCGCTTCCAACAGTCTCAAAACTTTCCATCCCGCTTGGATTTCTTCTCGCTATTCCAAAACTGCCCCCATACAGTCTTCAACTCCAAATACCCCACTTGCCTAATTTGAGAGTTGAGATAGAAAAGAAAAGAAGACTGGAGAAGAGTTAATAAAATAAAAAAAGGGAAGGGAAAGTTTTCTTTTATCTCTCTTCATTTCTTTCCAAATTTGAGAGGAAGGTCTTTGGAGGAAAAAATGGAAGATTTTCTCTCCCTTTCCTCTCTTTTCTTTCCCCATCTTTACTTCCAAACTAAGATGTTATCATATCCTTTCTTTTCTCTCCTCCCTTCATTCCCAAGCAAACGAATTGATACGGTTCCGTTCTTTTTTATTTATTTCCTTTCATCCAAATTAAGTGTAGGTAAGAAAATTGGGTTCCGAACCCTTATTTGAATTCTAATTACCTAATTAATACAATACAACGTATCTCCAACCTATTTATATTACTAATTGACGCACACAAAGAATTTTTATGTATTCCTTGCGAGACTCACACGTTAATTATGATGGCTGGTTAACCAAGCCATTAAATCAATTTGATAGGATAATTATAGGCAACTATTCTATAACAATTCAAAAAATAAAAAATATACGCTTAATAACTCTATTTTTTTTTTACCTATAATTAAACTAAAGTCTCTCCGTTCCTCATCGTTTTTTTTTTTTTTTTCTCTATTCCTTATTTTCTTGCTCAAAAAAATTAAGAAAAATTTGAGGAAATGGAATCCACCAAATACATGATTAGAACATTTGCACTAGAGAAGTCTGGATTATATCCGATTACGAAACAAATCGCGGATAGGTTGACAATAACAACGAGAAGAAAAAAAGGAACATGTACATGAAGATCAACAACAGCAAGAAGAAGAGAAACATGAACATGAAGATGAAGCCCGAAGCCCGGTGATAAAAAGTATGATGATTTTTTTTTCTATATGATTTAATTTTGGGAAGAATATGGTTGTTTCGGTATATTATATTACGGATGGTCCCACAACATCATCATCTATCCATATCAAAGCCTATCATATTAGCAGATTCCAACAAATTATGGTGCATCTTTTCCCATAGTTCATTTCTTGCCCTGCGTCAGCCACAATAAACGCAATATTGACGTCTAAAACCAACGGACAATATTCCCATTTCCCATGTAAAGAAATGCATTAAGATGTTTGCCAAACTCTTAATTAATCATTCGAAATTGATGAAACAGCTCCAGTTAGATTTTATTTGGAACCTATAAAGATTTTCAAAACTATTGACAATAAAAAGTAAAACTTAGAGCGGGTACAAGAATACTTGGAAATTTGGAGCAATTTCTCTCATCCTATTATTGATAAAGGTGGCAATTAGTCTCTAGACCTAACGGATGCTTATGCTGAAATTTAATTTGGGCAAAAAGGGTATCAAAAATATGAGATTGAGTCGAATTGGGAGTATATCTAGCAATACCCTTCCAAATATGGGTATAACTAGATATTATTTAGGACTCCCATGGGATTGGTAGCCCATTATCTAAATATTATTTAAATGACTCAAAATTATAAATTTTAATATTTGATAGCCAAATATTATTTGAATGACCTAAAATTGCAACTATATTCAATAATTTAATTATTTAACATGAAAGAAATTACTATTGGATATTTGGGTGGTATCAAAATAGATATAACCTATTTTAGTCCTGTCCATATTAATCCGATGACCAATATGAACTGCTTGGGTAAAACCAGTAGCGGAGCCAAGACCCCAGAGTAAGTGGAGTCAAACTTTAATATAATAAATTTTTTACAATAAAAAACTATAAATAAAATGAACAAGAATATGTAAAACTATGGATTTGAGGAAAAATCAGCCAATTTAACTAGAACTCTTAATTTTTTAAAAATATTTTGTGAACCACTAGCAACTTGATCTTTTATGAGTTTCCTTTTAAGAAAATTTTCGTTACCTTGTTATAAATAAAAATAATAAAATAACTCAATTTAGTATTATAAATATGAATTTCATGCATTTGATAGCATACTAAGGTTAAGTACAAATATATAACCCATTTAAGAAAGAAGGAAAAAAAATATGATCAAAAGTACTTTAACCTTTATTTCTAAGGTCCAAGGTAAACTCATCAATACATATAATAATAGTCCAAAATTCCAAATCTATAATTCAAAGGAATTTTTAATATATTATTCCATTCGAGGGAGAATATACAGCATAATGGCAACAAAACTACTTCATATTTATTTTATAGTTCTTAATCATGTTCGAATTAATCAATTTCTAATTTCTTAATCATGTTCAAATTAATCAATCTCCCATTTATATTCAGCTCAAATATACTCAATGATCCTTAATTAAAATTTAATTGAGCTATCCTTAAAATTGAGCAATAAATCCATAGTTAATCATATAGTTTCATGATATTTAATTGACAAAGTAAATAGAGAAAAAGATTAACATTAAAAGGCCAAAAAAACAACACAATCAAATAGGAGAAAGTAGACAAGAAATTAAATAAACTAAAATCCAACAAAAAAAAAGAATATAAAAATAAGAATTATTATCAAGATTAGTGCAATATTAACTTGCTAAGCTATAATTGACTTCAGTAAGAGGAATTTAAATTTTATATCATGACAAGTTCAAAACAATAGTCTGCAAATGAAATTTTAGTAGAAACAACCAAGAAAATACATGGTAGAATAGGACAAAACAAAAAAAGATGAGGCAGAGAATGGCTTCTAGTCTCCTCTAGTATGTCTATCTTTTGAGTTTATAATTTTGAATGGGACAAGCCATTCACTTTGAGAATATTATTTAACTTTTTAATTCTCTAAATTTGTTAACTGAATTTTTGACCCCAGAATTTAGTTTTTATAATGGGTCAAACAAGAATTCATATATATATATATATATATATATATATATATATACATATATATATATGGATTTTTAAAAATTTAAGTGGGCGTTTGGCCCCACTTGGAGCCACATGGCTCTGCCCATGGGTGTAACCCATATTTTATAGTTCTATTTAAATTCCGTCCAAATCTCGCTTATCTTGCCCATTTGTCATCTTTAGTTACTGACAATAAATAGTAAAACCTAAAGAGGTAGAAGAAAACTTGGAAATTTTTAGCAATTTCTCATTCTATCATCGGTTTAGATGCGAGCTAGATTAATTTTTAATATTATTCCCTTGTGTTCCGTGTAAAAAAAAACTTGGTTTTAATTTTAAAACTAATTGACAATAATTACAGTGACTTGGGATTTTATTAAGCAGTCAAGAAGCACTTAAGTCATTAGTATGAATTATTATACTTTAACATCTTGCGAGATCATTTTTGACTATTCATTGATTTCGTGTTCATCTAACACAATAAAATTGGGAGGAGACACCAGTTCAAGAGTCTTGGAAAATTTTACCTTTGCCATAGAATATTTGTAACACATATAGCTATAATTTCCTACAGAGTGTAGTGACTTGAGCAGCTACTCAGCAAAAGTTAGTACGTAAAATTATGGTATTTGCTAGGTTGTCTACTTTGTAATGAAGAATTCTAATAGGATGGAAAATAGGTTGGTAAAAGAAGATGAAAGGAAACTTCACAAGTCAAAGTCTAGTTTGAGGAGAAGGTATTAGGTGTACCATGTGTCACGTAATGTATTAGAATCAATTACGTATCACCAAATACTACAAATGACGCATCATTATTACTGACAATAAATCACTAATTTTAGTGCACCACATAATAATATACATAGTTCATTTTATATTTTTCCTAGTTTGATCTATGGTTTAATTCCGAAGCAAAGAAGGATAATATATATAAAGTTTCTAAGGTTTTGTAGCTTTTGTTGCGGGGTTGGAGTTGCAGCAGCACAAAAATCCCAAGCTTTAATTTACACACACATCTTTTTGTGAAATATCAAATTTTATGTTATTGCTAAACTATCATACAAACCTCTTTCGAAGATGTAACTACCATTTTTAAAACTACATCCTTATATATCATGAATAGATATATAAATTCTGTACGCATTGTTTTACAAAAGTGACATATAATGGTGTGCCACATTTACTAATATGGTAATAAAATGAGGAGTTTCCTTAATTGCCCAAATCTTATAATTCGTGGATATTAAGACCTTTTGCAGTCGAGTCCAATACCGTAGCTTGAAACGTCCAAGTGATTGACGAAGTTAGAATATTCAATGAGAAATCATTTGTAGACTGGACGAAATTAAAGGTTAAAATTCAGACATACAAAAATCCACGTTTAATACATGAGAATCACTTGGAATGGAAAGGACTTTCGAACTCGTCTATTCCATTCCTATATTTAGTATGGGCCTTTTAGATCGGAGTTCCTCCAGGAATGTCCATTTTACTTCTTTTTTTTTCCGAAAAAGTCATTCTTCAGAATAATTTAGGGAAATCTTTCCTACATCATCCTGGAAATAACAAATTGAATGATGACAAGTTTACCCCCACCCACCCACACGTTTCTCATTTAGAATTTACCATTTTTTTGTTCTCTGTCTCTATTTCTCTCTATTATGTCTGCTACTACTGTATTCTTGTTCGTTAGTAGAATTTTCCAACCCTAACAGAGAGGATTTAGCAAGCAATCAACAATCTCTTCCTATTTGGTACGCTTTCGTTGATTAAAAATTTTATTTTGTTGATTCAACTTTGACCAAATCAATGAAAAGTCAATGAAAAGAATAATCTTTTGCAAAAAAGAAAAAGAAAACTCAATGAAAAGAATAATCTTTTGCAATTACTACATGCTAACCCACTCAGTCAAATTGGAATGCCAAAATTGAATGTCCATAATATACAAATAAAAACACAATAAATAGAGAATATGTTTGTTTTCTTATTATAAATTTTTCTACATTGCTATATATACTATTAAAAAATAGAAAAGAATTAAAAAATTTATATATATTATAAGGTTAAAAAAATTAATGCAACTGAATTATTTATAACAAGAATAACAATTATTTATTAAATTAAAATTTGTTAAAATCTCATTTAGGTAAACGTATATTACATAGAACACACACCAAAAATAAAATTGTGCTTTATAAGGATTCAAGATATTTTAGTCAAATCAACGTATATTTATTCCATTCTGATACCTCAATATCATTATACTAAACATTGAAAAGAAATAGACATTTCATTTTGACTTTAGTTTCCAAATAGTGGAATGAAATTTTTTTTTTCCAACTCATTCTAGATGGAAATATATTTAGGGTGGAATGACTTTCCATTATTAACCATCCCTATGTAACAAATGTTTGGTAATAGACTGGAACTCGTAAAAATAGAGTGTACACAACTTGAAAGAATGTGGCAGCCAGCAATTAGCTTTTTGATCCAGAATGGAAAGTTACAAGGGAGTATAGAGATTTTGCACAATTTGAAAATGATACAAAATTATAAGGCACTGCCCGATAATAATTAATAAAAATAAAATAATTAAATAGTAAAAGAAGAAGAAAAGCATAGAAGTAAAAAGAAAAACTATCCACTGTAGCATTGAATAGTACGTAGCAAGGATTGAGCAACGTTATCAATAAAATTGTCCTTGTGCTACTAGTTGACTTAGGAAGTTCAATTAATTTGTACAGTGTAGAGGCAGAATTTGATAAGCCTGGCCCACAACATTAGATCATGGGCTGATCCAAGAATTGAAGACCAATTTGGGGCAAGATAGCCTCGTCTAGTATGCGGGCTATGATCCTGGGCCCTTCATTTTAATTCTTAGATAAAAACAAGGCCTATATGACCAAAGTCCTAGGTTTTTTATTAGTAGCACTTGGTCATATAGGCCTATATGGCCCTTCATTTTAAGCCTGCCTTGTTGATTTCTTATTGGCAAGATATGGCCCCTTAGAGCTCCCAAATTTTTTACAAATCAATAGTGATCTCCCAAAAATGAGACAAACAAAACAAGAAGATAAGGCAGTTGACACGCCTCAGAGTCGAAGTAGCTCAGCCAAGCAAAGAGAGTTAATTCACATTAACAAAGGGTGTATCAATTCTCAGCATAGTCATTGGCTTAGGTGCTATAACACTCGAGCCTCCATTAATATTAGGACTGAACTGGCCCCATCTGAGGGTTTGATAGAACAGTTAAAATGAGCTCCTCATATAAGGGAAAGGTTACTACATCTACTATGATTGACAAGACCTTTGATTATGACTATATAACTAATTTGTCTGCCTATCACTTATAGGTTGTCAGACTATGGCACACCTTTTAATGATTTTCATCTCGTATATAAGTCTTTGACCCACCTGATGGGAAGGGGGTTCACTATTTTTCCTCTTGAATGCCCTTTAACTCTTTCAAAAAGAAAGTTGGCTGACTTAGGCATCAGGGGTTTCACCCCCATGTGCTTCTCATGTTTATTGTTTTGCAGGTCATCTAAAGTAAATTTTCTCATCTATTCAACCCGTCTCAAACGCAGACACTTCAATTGGCACCGTCTGTGGGAAGTGTTAGTTTTCATTCCATAACTTCCCATTGAAATATAACCTCATGGGATTATGAACTAGAAGCGCGTAAGGAAAATCCCAATCAGGTACTGAAATGGGAAGTCTTTTTTAGGGAATTCCACTCTATGTGTACAACTTCCAATTCTCTTGGGTAACTTTCTTAACCTCAACCTTGGTGAGAAGACTAGGTATTTTGTTAATTGCAAGAACCTGTAAAGGGGTAAAAATTTTGAAGAGGCCTTCCAGGCTCTTCCTGATTCAAGTTGGATGGTTTTCTACCACTATAAGAACTCATATGGGCCCTTTGATTTGCAAAAGATACTAGCTCATTCGGCTACATCCCGGATCCAGCTTGGCAAAGCCTAAATCGAAACAATCCCTGAAATGGGCGACGCCCTAGGAAAAATCAACCTAGCTGTTTATGGGAAGAAAAACTTAGTTTGGCAAAAGACCAAGGTGACCAAAGACTGGCAGAGATGGTTGCTAGACCTTTAATGAGTAAAGGACAATTTGCTTCTGAGCAACAAATCTCCCAACCTTGAGAATATCCAAGGCCCAATGAAAGTGGTAGTTCACTCTTGTGGACCGAATAGCTCGAAAACATCAATTCTTACCTAAGAATATGTTTAAGAACGTGGGATCCAGCCCCTCTTGTGTATTTCTTTTATTCTTAAGATGGGAAATGTTCTCCCTAGGAAACTCTATTAGAAGTAATTTCTTATGTACTTGGATAAAGAGTAAAAATCACGATTTCTAGAAATGGGGGTGTAAATTCCCCTAGGAAATAAGTGTATCCTAGTAAGCCGAAGTTAGTAAAGCTTGATATACTCTTGCTCCTTAAATGTTGATATGAAGTTTTTACACGTCTAAAGCCTCTTGGCTAGTGATCATGATCTCCTCCAAAACTCAACCCTAAGAGCCTAGTAATTATAATGTGTAAAATAACACTAATATAATGGTCTTCTAGAATTCCTACAATAATTCCTGAGCTAAGGAACTTATTCCTTGTGAATACGACAATCACGAGAGTTAACTCGGCAGTGAACATCTAAACAAATTCCATGTGACCTCAACAAACAAGAAGGCCCTCTTAGACAAAGTGACCAACTTTGACAACATCGACTGTAACTAGAAAACAATCTTGATTTTATGCACAAAGGGTTGACAGGTTTGGTTCGTTAAGCCAAGCTCAGTTCTTTAATTTACCCTTATCAGTCAATGTGTTATATAACTCTGTTATTTTTTGAGAATTAACGATTGCTTGATAAACTCTTGTTTTTTTATACACTTCTTTAAGCACTTTGCAATATAAGAGTGGTCGAGTATATGCCCAAAACTAATAAGGGTTGGCCCACTTTACGGGCTGTTAGCATATAATCTAAATTATCAATGAAGCAAATGAAATGGATAAAAGGGAGAAAAATAAAAATCCATTCAGACATTTTCTCAAAAATTTTTACAAAGGAAAGAGTAGGACCATTCGCAAAGGTCATGGCCTCTCTAACAAAAGCTTATCCTTCTCTTCCCTAACTACCCCTAGCTTGATTTTCACCTCCCCCAAGCACTGAGTAAGGCCTTTTTTCTCCTCCTCAAAAATCGAGCTTAAGAACTCAGGCCCAATGTTAGAGAAATTACTTGTTTATAGAATCAATATGGTAATAGCTTTCTACATAGATATATGGCAAGAATAGCAAACACTTCAGGTGGGTAGGATCACCTTAATATTTGGGTTCGTCAGGATCCAATCTCAAGATACTATTACGACACCCTCTGCTAGTAGGTAATTGGGACAAGTCCCTATTAATAAAAAGGGAAATCATATCCCAAAAAGACTAATTGGACAAATTATGTTGATTCCATTTAAATATTGATAAGGAGCCAGCATCTTTGCGACGAGGTGCTTCCCTAAGAACAAGTTCGATTAAAAGGTCATAAGTTAAACTCAACTTGTCTTAGCAGTTACTTAAGTGATGACTTATAAAATCTAATAAATAGCGTTTAACATGTGGGGATGATGTCTTATTTCTTAATTTGTCACAGTTCAATAGAGTAAGAGATTGTGTTGCCTTGGTGTTTTCCTTATTAAGGGAATAAGTTTAGACAAGTAATCATGAAATAGTTAAATCCTCATATCGTGAATTGAGACGTACATTAAGAAACAATCCCAAAAATAAGTACGAGGATAAACATGAAAAGTTTCATTCATCAATACAACTTTTACATAATACAATGACCTGGAGAGGATAGCCCAAGTTTACAGAAAGATGAAGAGCTTTCTCGTACATAAATTCCATCAAAAACAAAATACAAAGAACAACCAAGGTAAATTAGAGCAAACCAATGGAAGTTTACTCCTACTCGGTAGTGCATCCTCTGAAGGTGCTTCAAATCACAAGACTCAGAGGCCTATGATGAAATCACTTCGGGAAAAGGAGCACCGAGGAAGGTCATCTGTTTGGACGGGCAAAGGCAGAGCAAAGATGCCTCTACAAATTACCACAAACTATTCAGACAAATAGATATCAGGGTCAAGAAGATTAGCTCTTCTCTAGCCCTAATACCGAATTTTATCATGATAAGAAGTAGGCAAATTCTGGGAGATATGACCTACCACGAAAAGTCAACAAGCTACTCCTACTGTAGACTAGGCTCTTATTAGAGCCTGCACCCAACTCAAATCGGCCAACCTAATAGAAGACATGAAGCCTTGTGTTAAGGTTAATAGAAAATGTGAAACTTCCAAATGACAACCAAGAAGAAGCTCACTTCTTTTCATCGTATTATTCTCTCTTTGAAGAATTCTTTGAAAGAGTAAGGCGCTGAAGTCTACTCTCACAGATCCAAGAATATTTTTGCAAGGGTAAAGAACATTGTTTGGAAAAAGATTGAATTTATAAGCACAGCCAGAAGGTAGAAAGACACATGCAGGAATGTGTGACGTTTCAATTTGTCCTACGAATCTGGTCGAGATTTACAACTAGATCTTTCTTAGGAACTTAAGAGATTCTCTGAAAAGGATATTTATTGCCTGGCATTCAAGATCACTGATTATATAGATGGTCTTTTTGAAAGATCAATTGTCAGCTCAAGCACGCAAGCTTGAGAATAGCTCACCTACCCAACCTTGGGGGCAAGTGTAGAGGCAAAATGTGACAAGCCCAGCACACAACATTAGATTGTGGGTCGATACAGGAATTGAAGCTCAATTTGGGGCAAGATAGCCTTGTCCAGTATTGGGCTATGATCCTGGGCTCTTCATTTTAATTCTTGGGTAAAAACAATGCCTGTATGACTAAAGCCCCAAGTTACTTATCAGTAGCACTCGGTCCAACTTACCTAGGATTAAGCCTGCCTTGTTGATTTCTTGTTGGCAAAATATGGCTCCTCAAAGCTCCCAAATTCTTTACAAATCACTAGTGATCTCCTCAGAAAAAGACAAATAAAACATGAAGATAAGGCAGTTGACATGCCTCAGAGCTATAGTAGGTCAGCCAAGCAAAGAGAGTTAATTCTTATTAATAAAGGGTGTATCAATTCTGTAACTCGAGTGACGGTGTTATCATTAAACCCGCTTATTAGCTCAAGTGCTATGACACCTGAGCCTCTATTAATATGAGGACTGAACTGTCCCCCTTCGAGGGTTTGATAGAACAGTTGAAATGAGCTCCTCATACAAGGGAAAGGTGACTACACCTGATATGATTTACAAGACCTTTGATTATGACTGTCCAACTAATTTGTCTGCCTATCACTTATAGGGTGTCAGACTATGGCACACCTTTTGTAGATACTAAATTTTGATACACCATTTATTTTCTGACATTAGGGGCATTTTTCTACTTTTTGGGGTCAAATTCTAATTTTTTTGCTAAAAGGGACAAAATCAATTATTCTGGGGGCGAAACAGTAATTTTTAGCGTGTAAGCATTTTTCTCATTGATTTTTGGGTCCTAAAGGCATATTTTGTACTTTTATACATGTTTCTAAATTTTTTGTAATTTTTTAGACTAATAAGTATTTTTTTTGTATACTTTGTTAGTTCAAGGGCAAAATAGTCATTTCGCCTTGCGAACACCATTTTTGCCCATTTTTTGGTCCAAAATTTATTTTTCAGATTTTAGACACATTTTTTATTTTTTTAATTTTTTTAATTTTTCAAGGACAATTGCTTTTTTTTTTTTATACATATTACGCTTAGGGACAAAATAGTTATTTAGCACCCTGAATACATTTTCTACCAATTTTTTGGTTCTAAATTCATTTTTCAGGATCTTAAGTTTATTTTTAATTTTTGACAATTTTTCAAGGCTAATAGTTATTTTTTGTGTATTTCATCATTATAAGGACAAAAAGTCATTTCGTACTCTGAATGCATTTTTTGCCAATTTTTTGGTTCTAAATTCATTTTCTAGGGTCTTAAGCTTATTTTAATTTTTGACAATTTTTCGAGGCCAATAGCTATTTTTCTATATATTTCGTCATTATTGGGACAAAATAATCATTTCACACCCTAAACGCATTTTTGGCCAAATTTGGGGCTCTAATTTCATTTTTAAAATTTTTAAACCTATTTCTAATTTTTGGGTAAAATTCTGAGATCCACTACTATTCTTTCGACAAATATCGCATTCCGGAGCAAAATGATAATTTTGCACAAGAACTGTATTTTTGACTGAATCTTTTATTTAGTAAAATTTTTTATTTTTTATTTTTTTCACTTTTTGGCATTTTTAAAAAAATCATGGCATTTTTTATTTTTAATTTTAATTTTTCTGTCAAAAATTATTTTTTAAGGTAAATTTGTAATTTAATAGTTGAGGGTATTTTAATCATTTTGATCATTCATGGAGGACAAGTTTACCTAACACTATAAATACTCCATTTGGTAAAAAGAAGAAAAGGAGAAAAAAAATCAATAAACCCCTAAAACATGCACCTTTTTACCTATTGAGATCAAAACACACACATACACACACTACACACATATTACAGTTGTCATTTTCAACCTAGAGCTATTGTTCATCATCAAGCTTCAAGATTCAAAAGCTAACATCTTAAATTCTTCTCTTTTATCTTTCATTACTATGATTCACTTTTCATTATGATTAATCTAATTTTGAGTTTATGTTTTATTGATGTCTTCTGTTTGGGTTTCTTCTTTATTTTTTTTTTGTTGGGTTTTCTTTCTTTCTGGTTTACTCTTTTTTGGGTTTCTTTTTCTTCCCCACAAACCACTGTTTCTTCTTCATCTTCTTAAATCACACAAAAACAACCAGCAACAACGAAACAACACACACAAAATTCCAGTAGCTCCCTTGCCATCCATCAACAGCCTCCGTCACCTTCCTTATATACCCCCAAATCCCAACCAAGACCACCACTAGGTTAGTCACAGACAACCACTGCTATTTGCACCAAATTCATACACTGCCAATTGCCATCAAGCACTATATTCATCACACAAGCAGCAGTAGCTTCCCAATTCCACCCCCACCAAAAATTAATATATTAAGGTCCAAATCACCACTGTAATAACCAAACAAACCACCCTAAGTTTTTACAAGCAACCACCCAACTGCTCTCCCCCACTACTAGTTCACCAACAAGTCACATGAGATTCCCTCTTGAACCACCAATCCATCATCCTAGAACCTCTCCTGCTACCGCAAGCCCAAGCCATCATCAACATGCACAAACACAACCATTACCCAAAGTCTTCACAAGCAACCACCCTACTACCCTCTACCACCACCAGTTCACCAACGAGTCACACGAGATTCCCTCTTGAACCACCAATCCATCAGCCTAGAACCTCCCCTGCCACTGCAACAACCCACCAATCATCCCCACACCACTGCTTAGCCTCCCAAACAACACCCAGAACAACCTTCCATGGACAATTCCACCAACCCCCTTCTCTTCCTTTATTTTTCCCCACAACAATTCCACGCAAAACTGCCCAAGTCGAAGCCATTACATCCACGCCCACGCTGCATGTTGTCCATAAACACCAACCGCTTCCACCACAGGGTTCATCATTCTACACTAAGACCCTCCAATTACCATTAATTGTTACCGAAATCCCCTTTATTCTATCGTCTTCACGCACCAAATCAGCAAGTAAAGCCACCATCATCCCTTGATAGCCCCATAATCTGTTTCCAATCTCAACCCAATTATCACACACTCATAGCCAAGCAAGCACACACAACATAGCCATGCCCCCACCACTGTATCTCCCTCTCTGATGATTCGAAGGGGCAAAAAATTTGGGAATATCGGAGAGAAAGGAAGAACGGAGAGAAGGGAGAAAAAAAAGAGCAAGGGCGAAAGAGAGTGACTGGGGAGAGAAAGCTTGTGAAGCAGAATGAGATAAAGAGAGAATCAGAGAGAACAGAGAAGAAGACTAGAAAGGAGAGAAATGGTGAGGGAGAGAAGAAAAAAGAAAAGAAGGAGAGAGGAGAAGTAGATCAAAGGAGATAATAGAGTGAGAGAGGGAAGCAGCGAGGGAGAAGAGAGAAACAGAGAAAAAGAACGGGAAGGGGAAACATAGAAAAAAAATCTAAGAAAGAGAGAAGAGCGAAAGAGAGGAAAAATAGGGATTTTGGTAGGGGGAATAAAGGACCGAATAGGTTTTGGGATTTTGGGGGGCTTTATTTGTGTTTTTGGTAGTTTAAGTTTAACTAGTTTAGTAATAAAAATGGGATTAAGGTTTTGAATTAGTCAAATTAGGAAGTTTGAGTGTAGAGCTTTTTATGAAAAAGAAGAAGCAAATATGGGGAAATTTATTCCTTCTCGATTAAAGAAGAAAACTGAACAGAGAAATTGGGCAGGGAATTCTGATATTTGGCTTCATATTCTGGCTTGGTTTTGATATTAGTTGTTCCTTTTATTTTGTTTTGATTTTTACTTAACTTAGTTTTAATTTAGTTAATTGATGCAATTGAATTAATTGATTTACTTAATTGGTGTAGTTTTGAATTAGTTGGGGCATACCATTTTTTTGGTTATCTTTTATTAAAAATAAGTATTTATATTTCAGCTTTGAGATTCTTCAATAGCATTAATTTACCCCTGAACATCTTCTATTTATGCATTTTAAATCCTTCGTAATTTCAATTTGGCCCCCAAATTTTATATTCTCTCAATTAGTCCCATGATTTATCAATTCACCTCATACTTGCTAAAATTTATAATTTTCCCCTCATTTGTTGTGATTTTTGCATCATTACCCCTTGACTTGTTGGAGTTTCCAACTTTGCCTCTTGATTTGCTAGGATTTACATTTACCCCTCCCCCCCAATTTGTTAGTATTTTATTTTTATGATTTCTTTCATTAAATAGTAGTATTTTTAACTCGTTTGTTTGATTTTCTTAGCATCAGTGCCGAGTTTTCAAGGAAGGTATTTTCACCACTTTCATTTTTTCTTTTTCTACGTGTTCCTGTGTGTCTTTTAAGTGTTTTATATGTTTATTTTTTATTTTTCATTGATTTTTAAAGCATTTATTTATTTTATATTATGTTATGTTTGTTCAAATTCATAATTTTTAGTTATTTGGCAAAAATATAATAGACGGCTATATTTTACTATTTGACAAGATTTTGTATTTAGATAGTTGATGTAATAATTAAATTACTTTCCTTTCGTATTTTTTATAAATATTTTTGTATTTAAATAGCAAGTGCAATAGATATGTCATTTTAATTTTTCCTCCTCAAATTATAAGTCAAATCTCCTGTGTAATAACTAGGGCTTAGGTGCTTTTTGCGAGCTTATGTACTTATTTGTTTTACCATTTTTCTTAGGATTTTGCATCTAGACACTATGCGTACGTTTTATGTACTTCTATGTGATTTATATACTCTTATGTGTTTATTTATCTATGTCATGCTTTTATTTGTGCTTAATTTGTGAAGTCACCACACTAGTCTAACGCTAGTTGTGGCTTTATTATTGCTTCGCTAGTTCAACACTAGCAGAGAATTTCTAGAAAGGGCTAGTCCAACGCTAGACCCTTAGGTCATTTAGTGTTAGTCTCACTCGTCGTGTGCATACATCTCATTTTACACACTTTTTCTCTCCTTAGAAATTTTCATTTTTGTATGATTTTTATATAATTTTTATTATTTATTACCTATTTTTTAACATAAATTCAGTGCATGATATTAGGTTACATTTTAGTTAGAATTTTAGGTCATTTACGTGATCTGACTGGAAGTGGTCGCCTACTTACGTGGGAAATGGTGGCTTAACATGCCATTCCCCCCTTTATAAGTAGGAACAGTCAGTCATGAGTTTCTTAGTCTCTCGTACCTGTTATGTTGCATTCTCACTTTTTTTGATTACTTACTAGTTATACTACTATTTTTCGTTCTTTTTGCATTCTATTTTTGGCATCCATACTAGTGACTCCTTCAAGGTCTTGTCTTGGATTTCGTAATTAAAGCAATAATCTCAATCAAGCATTGACAAGACATTTCAACCCTCCTGACACCACATTAGACTTAGGATTTGTATTCATTTAGACACATCCAAATGTGATAGAATTTAGGGTTACTTTAGAAAATTTTGATCAAATCTCGCAATTAGCTTCGATTAGGGAGAAAGGGTGCCTTAGGTGCGAACCTTTACCTTTCCTTTCTTCAAATGTGACTCCTGGATCTTTTTCTCTTATTTTTTTGCACACCAGAGTCAAAAAGGCTTTTTTCAAAATTTTTTTCTAAAAATTTCATTTTTGTTAAATGATTTTTTAAGTAACTTTGTACACCCTAAACTCAATACCAAGTGGCGACTCTATTTCTTATAAAAACTCCTTTTCAAACCATTTGACCAAAACTATCGCATGTTTTAGTCCCGACCTTACTTTGTTTTTCCAAAATACTATTTTTCTAGAAATACACCTTTTCACTATAAATTTGATTTTTTTATACACACGCACAGTATTCTAAAAATAAAAAAATTATTTTTCGAAAAGGGTTATAGTGACCATGCACTATTTTGGGGCGTGACACCTTTGAATGGTTTTCATCTCGTATATAAGTCTTTGACGTACCTAATGGGAAGGGGTTCACTATTTTTCCTCTAGAATGCCCTTTAACTCTTTCAAAAAAAAGTTGGCTGGCTTAGGCATTGGAGGCACATCGAGAGTTTTACTCCCATGTGCTTCTCATGTTTCTTGTTTTGCAGGTTGTCTGAAGCAGATTTTCTCATCTATCCGAGTTGTCCCAAACGCGGACGCTTCATACAGGTTTTGTTTTGTTGGTTGTTACAACTCACAAGCTGCATAACAACGTTTATAATTGGGTTAAATGCACTCTAAGCCCCCCCAAAATTTAATCCTTGTATACTATCCAATGCACTCTTAAGGAGCTATTTGGTTCAAATTCTGCAATCACTATCATTATGAATATCATTAACCCTACTATGTATATAAATTATGACGATTCCTCCCAACATCTTTGGTTTAGTAATTGAACGGGTATCATTAATAATCAAAAAGGTTGCAAAAGATGATTGAAGGGTATGTTTTGCACATGCAGATGCCTAACCAATTATAGTTTTTTCCTTATCAAATGTAGATGATTCTGAGGTATGTGGAATTCATAATACTTAATTGTTTCTTTCCATTTTTGCCCTTTATCTCTAGATCCTCCAGATTTTGGCTGATTTTAATCCCTTCCATTTGCTTTTGGCCTGATATTTACGTCTTTGGATGGCGGCTTCTCACTTAATGCTTCATAATCTTTAACATAGGACTTTGGCCTGCTTCAACCTGCTTGAGAGTCTGCCATAGGCTAGTGAACTTGTAAGGTTCATGGAAGCTATTGGCACGATCAACTGTTAACCAGGTCAAGTATGAGCTTGGGACCAGAAAATGGTGAATTATGTCTGAGCTGGGCAATGCTGAAAGAAACTTGAAAAATGTTTATGGTTTTTGCCAGGTACAATCGACAAATAAAACTAACATGTATGCTTTAGGTTTGTACTTTTGAAGCTTCTTTGTAAGCAAACAAATTAAAGGACCAAGGCCTCTTCAGTACATATGATTTTTTTCTTAAGCAGGGTGAGGAACTTCTACACTCGACAAAAAGTTTCCTTTTTTTATTTGAACAGAGTATAAATAAATTTTCCTACTTAATTATTGTCTTTTATCATTCTTCTGTAACTCTATGCTGTAAGTTTTCTTTATTTTTTCATTTCATTTTTTCTCTTATGTGTAATTTTTTTGTTAAATTGACTGACTTTGTCATGAAGGTACTTTTCAAGTACTTGTTTTACATTTAGAAAGTTTTTACATTCCCTTTTTGTAATACCCAATTCAAATAGGGACTTTTGGGGAAACATTTTTATAAGTGAGGGGTATATTAGTCATTGGACCGTAACTAAAAAAAATATAGAAACTAAACAAAGAAAATAAAGCTGCAGTCATGCAGCAAAACAAAGAAAGAAAACAGCAAGAAGAAAAAGGGAGAAGAAAGAACAAGAAGAGAAAAAAAAGAAAGAGAGCGGAGAAGAAGAAAGAAAAGGGAGCTGCCGACAGTCAATCAAGCTCCAGTTAGCCACCGAACACTTGCAAGGAGTCTGGCTAGAAAGGGGAGAAAGAAAGAGGAGAGAGAGAGAGAGAGAAGAGAGAGGGAAAAGAATTAGAAAGGAAAGAAAATGGGACAAATAGAATGAAGCTCAAGGAAGGTATTAAAGGTTAGATTTTGTTTTATTATGATAGTTATAGTGATTTGTATGTTAGTCTAAGGGAAATTTCAACATGCATGGGGGAAATTTGAGTAGATAGAATTTTAGGATTTATGTAATTTTAAAAAATTCGAGAAAAATAATTTCTTTATATTATTTAGAGTTAATAGTCCTTGTTATGGTGTTGATTACCCAATTAGAGAAGGAAAAAGTTGATTTGGGAAATTAAAGTTGGGATTTGACTATAGTTTAGACCATGCAAGTTAGGTAAATGAGTGAGTTAAGTCTTGGGGCCTAGATTAAAGTTAGATTATTTTTTTTCTTATGTATTTTTAGTTATTAATTTTAATCGTAATGTTATGTGATAGATTCAAGAGAGCATTTGGCGGAAAAAGCCGTCTAAGGGGGTGATTGAATCTGAGATTTTGGTACGTAGTTTATTTTGAAGGTAAGTGTAATATATATTATGGATCACTAGTACTATACATTGCTTGCAAAGTATTATGTGAATATGTGGTAGCATGTTATATGCATAAATAAATTATATTGGTATGCATGCATGCATGTTGATTGGAATGCATAAAAGTGATTTTAGTATATGAAAGTATGATAAAGATGGCAAATTATTTAAAGGTGAATTGTTTATGTTGAATTTATGGGATTATATACTTTGTGTAGTTCAAAATATAATTTTTACATAGTTATAATTTTTAAGTCAGATACTGAGAAAGTGAATGAATGTTTCTGATACTGATTTTTGTCAAGTAAGATTGAAAAAATTTAATTGTGGGAATGATTTGAAAGTAACTCCATGCAGAACTAATTAAAACTAATAGGGTTACTGTTAGTTTAGGTGCACCTAGTATATGCCGGCTAGGAAATGTCCGCAGTGATTCCCTCTCTTCGTGAGTAGTATACTCTTCGGAGAACAGCTCTTCAAGGACATATTACTTTTTGGGGAACAGAGACAGATTACCCTTCGGGTGATAACCTTTCGGGGATAGATTACCCTTCGTGGAATAGTTACCCTTTGGAGGATAGTATATTCTGCATAGTTATGATTTTGAGAAATAATCAAAGTTATTTATGAAACCAAGAATGTGATTTTATTGATTATTTTATATCATATGTGATGACTACACAGATTTTATACCAAAAATGGTGATTTTAAGTAATTGTTTAAAATGGTAAATAAAATGGTATTTAGTTGTATCAGTTATAAGTATTAACAATGATTGTTTATTACTTGTATGACTGCATGTATAATAGTTTATAATATATATTATGCTTACTGAGTGTGGAAAACTCACCCCTCAATATTTTTCAGTGTTTTGTAGATAGTGTAGGAGTTAAATCAAGAAGAGAATTGCTTAGTCACTTAAATTTGGAGGCACTACTCGGTTATTTTTGTTGTCCCGAGTATAGGATAGTACAATTATTATTTTTTACTTGTGGCCATGTGATATAGTACTTGATATTATAAATATTATTTTTTGGACTAGTTGCTTCGTTGGTTATAAATTATAAATCTTGAGATATCTATATATAAATATATGAAGTTCTTATAGACCTATTTTGAAAGAGTGGAAATGTGTGGTGAATTGTTGAATAAATTGGATGATACAAATATATTGGTGGATATTGTGTATTGTGAATATATTGGAAATGTTTGGGATGGTTAAAATTTTGTACAAGTATTTTGAAATTTTTGAGAAAACTCCAAATCCAGAGAAGATACTGTCAAAATTTCAGTAGAATTCAGAGAAATTTTAAGGCTTACGTAGTTTGGGGCGATTTATTCCACCTCGAGCTACATGTCGGTCATGGCCTTTTGGTTAAGGTCGTGACAAAGTTGGTATCAGAGCAACGGTTATAGATTTGTGCTCATTTTTATAAGATTGAATTAATAAGTTATAAAATCAGTCTATTGTCATGAACCATGGAGCTATAGGCTTTAACTTGCCATTGAATATTTATTATATTTTAGTTTATGCTCAGTGCTTCTTATCGTTTCAACTTAAGTATATTATATATATGTTGCCTGTAGAAATGATAATAATTACTTTATTTGCTACTAGATGGTGAGATCAAGTAGCGACTAAGGCAGTAGGGGTGGAAGAACCCCAAATGTAGGCTGTGGCAGGGCGGTAGAGCCCCAAATATAGGACATGGTAGAGGTGGAAGAGCCCTAAGCGGAGGCTGTGGTAGGGGTGATAGAGCCCCAAGTGCAGGCCGTGGCAAGGGTGGCAGAGTTCCACAAGTAGCCCCTAACATAACTATCCCTCATGTTACATAGGGTAGCACACGTAGTAGACGAAATTTACGTCAGGTGAAAGAGAGATAGGTGAAAGAAAGACAGAGGCAGAGAGGGAGACAGAGGCAGAGAGGGAGGTTGAGTCCGCAGCCACTCCAGGCCCACAGGATGTTATCCAAAACTTGAACTTATTGACACAAATTACGGCCAAACATTATAGATTACATGTCCAAGCAGAGAGTACACCATCCTCGTTGCATGCTAAAGAGGATGAGGTGCCTTGATCCGAATTCTTGAAACTTAAGCCGCTTGAGTTTGAGAGGAAAATAGATGAATATCCTTATTTATTTTTAGAGGAGATTGATTTTAGATGTAGGGCAATAAAATGTAGCTCTAAAAAGGCAGTTTGGTTGGTCGAGTTCTGTCTGATTGGGATAGCCAAGCGATGATTTAAGATGGATAGAGTACCTAATTGGACATGGGAGGAGTTCAGTAAAGCTTTTATGAATAGATTTGTAGCAGAGAGTGTTAGAGATCAGAAAGCGATGGAGTTTGAAAAATTAAGGCAAGATCCTTCCATGACCGTTAGTGAGTATGATGCATGGTTTGTGGAGTTGAGTAGGTATGCTTCCTACTTGGTCAGTCCTGAAAAGTTGAAAAGATCGCGGTTTATAAAAGGTTTGGTGCCATGGCTCCTTGATCATTTACTTTTTGCTAGAGTCACTATGTACGGAGAGGCTATTGAATGTGCCCGATAGATAGAGATGTCACGAATAAATAGTTTGGGAGAATAGCAGTCTCGACCGAAAAAGAGCAAAAGTACAAGACAATTCAGTGGCCAACAGAGTTGTGGCATTGTTACTGGTAAGACGAGCAAGATTCAGGCCATCAAAGCCAAGTACGCCAACAGGGCCCTTAGAAAGAAGCTAAGAGTCAGAGATCTACAGGTTCTAGCTAGCTAGGATCTAGTTAGTCCAGACAGGGTACCCGTCTTTCTGTCCAGTGCTCCATATGTAATAGGATGCATCGGGGCACGTGTAGAGTTGGACAGAATGAATGCTACCGTTGCGGTCAAGAAGGACATTCTGCCAGGGAGTGTCCATCGTCCTTATTACGGCAAGGCTCTATACAGAGGCAAACATTTGTAGCTTATACTCCGAGTCACACAGTCGATCAGATAGAGGAAACCAGTGGACGAGCCTCAGGAGGTAGAGGTTTTGGTGGCAAAGGATTGATATAAGCTAGTAGAGGCCAGTCAAATATAGGCAGAGGTAAGAATATGGGGGTTCAGAGTTTCGTCGGGCTTGGACAGGCGAGGGTATATGCTTTGACTAAACAGGATGCTCAGGCTTCGAATGCTATGGTGTCAAGTACACTTTCTATTGATTCTTTTGATGCACGAGTATTATTTGATACCAGGGCTACTCACTCATTTATATCTCTATTTTTGGCTAAGAGGTTGGGTAGACAATCAGAAAAGTTAAATGAGTCTTTGGTAGTGTCCACTCCAAGAGGAGAGAATATAGAGGTGAATTCAATGTACTAATCATGTAAGGTTAAGATAGGGAATAAAGATTTTCCAGTGGATTTTTTATTGCTCGAATTAGTGGATTTCATTATAATATTAGGAATAGATTGGTTATCTCAATATCATGCTTCCCTAGATTGCAATAAAAAAATAGTGAAATTTAACCTTTCTGATGAGTTAGAGTTTTAGTTTTAGGGAGACAGAAGTTTAGTTCCTTATAAATTCGTGTCAATACTCACTGCTAGGCGTATGTTGCGTAAATGATACTGTGGTTATCTATCTTTTGTTAGATATGTGAGCTCTCCGAAACAAAAAATAGAAGATGTACCGGTGGTGAGTGAATTTCTAAATCTATTTCCTGAGAACTTGCTAGGATTACCTACAAAAAGGGAGATATAGAGTTTTACATAGATGTAGTGCTTGAAACTAAGCCAATTTCAATACCACCTTATAGAATGGCACCAGCTGAACTTAAGGACCTTAGGGAGCAATTACCGGATTTACTTGATGAGGGATTCATCAGGTCTAGTGTATCACCTTGGGGTGCATCAGTGTTGTTTGTAAAGAAGAAAAATAGGTCTCTACGGCTATGTATTGATTATAGGCAATTAATAAGGTCACAATTCGTAATAAATACCTACTGTCTAGAATTAATGACTTGTTTGATCAGTTGCAAGGGTCTCAATATTTTTTCAAGATAGACTTAACATCAGAATATCATTAGCTACGTATAAGAAATGATGATGTTCCAAAGATGGTGTTCAGTACTAGGTATGGACACTATGAGTTTCTTGTGATGTCTTTTGGACTCACTAATACTCCGGTAGCCTTTATGGATCTCATGAATAGAGTGTTCAAGCCATTCCTCGATATCTTTGTAATAGTATTTATCGATGATATTTTGATTTATTTTAGAAGTAAAAAAGACCATGAGTAGCATTTACGCATAGTATTTCAGACTTTGAGAGAGCATCTATTGTATGCTAAATTCTCTAAATGTGAATTTTAGTTGGACAGCGTGGGATTTCTTGGGCATATAGTATCAAAGGATGGGATAAAAATTGATCCAAAGAAGATTGAAATAGTTACACATTGGTCGAAACCGACGTCAGCCACAAAGATTCGTAATTTTTTAGACTAGCCGGTTATTATAGGCGTTTTGTGGAGAACTTCTCGCAAATAGCTGCTCTGCTGACAAAATTAACTCAAAAGAATGCAAAATTTGAATGGACAGACACATGAGAGCAGAGTTTTCAGGAGTTTAAAACTCGTTTGATTACAGCTCCAGTGTTAGCACCACTATCAGGTTCTGGTGGATATGTGGTTTATTGTGATGCTTCAAGAGTTGGTTTGGGGTGCATGTTGATACAACATGGAAGAGTTATGGCTTATGCTTCTCGTCAGTTAAAGAAGCATGAGCAGAATTATCCTACTCATGATTTGGAGATGGCAGCAATTATATTTGTTTTGAAAATATTACGGTATTATTTGTATGGCTAGAAATGTGAGATTTACATAGACCGCAAGAGTTTAAAGTACATATTTGAGCAGAGAGATTTGAATTTGAGACAAAGGCGGTGGATGGAGTTGCTGAAAGATTATGATTGTTCAATCCTATATCATCCTAAAAAAGCAAATGTTGTAGCGGATATTTTGAGTAGGAAGTCAGTTTGGAGTTTAGCTGACAGTCGATAGAAGGCCATTAATTCAAGAGTTACATGGGTTACATGATCAGGGGACTCAATTGGAGATTCATGACAGTAAAGTATGGTTAGCTCACATTAATGTGCGACCAGTGCTCCTAGATCGAATTAAAGAAATCAGACTAAGGATAAGCAGTTAAAAAACATTTGAGACGGAGTTGTTAAAGGTGACAACAAGGAGTTCAACATAGATGAAAATAATATACTTTGTTCTGACACTAGACTATGTGTTCCAAATTTAGAAGAATTGAGAAAAGAGATCATGGAAGAAACACACCGATCAACCTACACGGTACATCCTGGTTCGACCGAGATGTATCAAGATTTGAAAAAAATATATTGGTGAAAAGGGATGAAGAGAGACATTACAGAATTTGTGGCTAAGTGCCTAGTGTATCAGCAAGTGAAATTTGAGCACCAAAAGCTTTCGGGGTTACTTTAAGAACTTCTTTTGCCAGAATGGAAGTGGAGAGAGTGACGATGGATTTCGTAATCCAATTGCCCTATACAAGAAAGAGTTATGATTCAATATGGGCAATTATGAACAGGTTGACGAAGTCAGCTCACTTTATTCCAGTAAAGACTACCTATATAGTGACTCAGTATGCTCAATTGTAGATTGACAAGGTAATGAGTCTTCACGGGGTACCAATACCTATAGTATCAAATAGGGGCACTCAATTCATATCACAGTTTTGGAAGAAATTTCAAGAGGCCTTGGGACTCGACTCAATTTTAGTACAGGTTTTCATCCTCAAACAGATGATCAATTCAAGCGTACTATTCAGATATTAGAGGATATATTGAGAGCATGTGTTATGGATTTCGGAGGTGATTGGGAGCAACATTTACTATTAATTGAGTTTGCTTACAATATCAGTTACCGATCGAGCTTTGAGATAGCTCTATATGAGGCACTCTATGGTAGAAAATGTCGATCTCCTATTTGTTGGGAAGAAGTAGGAGATAGAAAACTATTGGGTTCTAAAATTATACAATTAATTACGAAAAAAGTGACAATGATCAGAGAGTGTCTTAAAACAGCCCACAGTAGATAGAAGAGTTACGCAAACATGAGGAGAAAACATCTTAAATTTAGTGTCGGAGATCATATATTTCTTAAGGTGTCACCTATGACAGGAATTATAAGATTTGGAAGGAAAGGAAAATTGTCTCCTAGGTACATCGGACCATTTGAGATACTTGAGAGAACAGGAGCAGTGGCGTATAGGTTGGCCCTTCCGCCGGATTTTTTAAGAGTTCATCCAGTATTTCGTGTGTCTATGTTGAAAAAATACGTGGCAGATCATTCGCATGTCATTAAACCACAAACAGTTGAGTTGAGTGAGGATTTGAGTTATATAGAGCAACCAATTGCAATTGTGGATTGTCAAATTAAGAAACTCAGGCATAACGAGATTACTTTGGTTAAAGTACAATGGAAAAATCATTCCGCTAGGAAGAGCACGTGAGAGTTAGAAGATGAGATGCGAGACAAGTATCCAAATTTATTTTCACATTCAGGTATGTAGTTATTTCAAAATTCGAGGACGAATTTTTTTATTAGGGGGAGAGAATGTAATACCCAATTTAAATAGGGACTTTAGGGGAAACATTTTTATAAGTGAGAGGTATATTGGTCATTGGACCATAATTGAAAAAAAATAGAAACTAAACAAAGAAAAGAAAGCTGCAGTCGTGCAGCAAAACAAAGAAAGAAAACAGCAAGAAGAAAAAGGGAGAAGAAAGAAAAAGAAGAGGAAAAAAAAAAGAAAGAGAGGGGAGAAGAAGAAAGAAAAGGGAGCTGCCGACAGTCAACTACACTCTGGTCAGCCACCGGACACTGGCAACGAGTCTGGCCAGCAAAGAGAGAAAGAAAAAGGAGAGAGAGAAGAGAGAGGGAAGAGAAATAGAAAGGAAAGAAAATGTGCAAAATAGAATGAAGCTCAAGGAAGGTTTTAAAGTTTAGATTTTGTTTTATTATGATAGTTATAATGATTTGTATGTTAGTCTAAGGGAAATTTCAACATACATGGGTGGAATTTGAGTAGATGGAATTCTAAGATTTATGTAATTTTAGGAAATTGGGAAAAATGATGTCTTTATATTATTTAGAGTTAATAGTCCTTGTTATGGTGTTGATTACCCAATTAGAGGAGGAAAAAGTTGATTTGGGAAATTAAAGTTGAGATTTGACTATAGTTTAGACCATGCAAGTTGGGTAAATGAGCGAGTTAAGTCTTGGGGCATAGATTAAAGTTAGATTATTTTTTTTCTTATGTATTTTTAGTTATTAATTTTAATCATAATGTTATGTGATAGATTCAAGAGAGCATTTTGCAGAAAAAGCCGCCTAAGGGAGTGATTGAGTTCGAGATTTTGGTATGTAGTTTATTTTGAAAGTAAGTGTAATACATATTATGGATGACTAGTACTATACATTGCTTACAAAGTATTATGTGAATATGTGGTAGCATGTTATATGCATAAATAAATTATATTGATATGCACGCATGTTGATTGGAATGCATAAAAGTGAATTTAGTATATGAAAGTATGATAAAGATGGAAAATTATTTAAAGGTGAATTGTTTATGTTGAATTTATGAGATTATATACTTTGTGTAGTTCAAAATATAATTTTTACATAGTTATAATTTTTAAGTCAAATACTGAGAAAGTGAATGAATGTTTGTGATACTAATTTTTGTCAAGTAAGATTGAAAGAATTTAATTGTGGAAATGATTTGAAAGTAACTCGATGCAGAACTAATTAAAACTAACAGGATTATTGTTAGTTTGGGTGCACCTAGTATATGCCGACTAGGGAATGTCCATAGTGATTCCCTCCCTTCGTGGGATAGTATACCCTTCGGGGGACGGACCTTTGTGAACAGATTACCTTTCAGGGAATAGAGACAGATTACCCTTTGGGAGATAGCCTTTCGGGAATAGATTACCCTTCGCGGGATAGTTACCCTTCGAGGGATAATATGTTTTGCATAGTTGTGATTTCGAGAAATAATCAAAATTGTTTATGAAACCAAGAATGTGATTTTATCGATTGTTTTATGTCACATGTGATGAGTACACAAATTTTATACCAAAAATGGTGATTTTAAGTAATTGTTTAAAATGGTGAAAAAAAATAGTATTTAGTTGTATCAGTTATAAGTATTAACAACGATTGTTTATTACTTGTATCACTGCATGTATAACGGTTTATAATATGTATCATGGTTACTGAGTGTGGAAAACTCACCCCTCAATATTTTTCAGTATTTTTTAGATAGTGTAGGAGTTAAATCAAGAGGAGAATTGCATAGTCACTTAAATTTAGAGGTACTACCCGGTTATTTTTATTGTCCCGAGTATAGGATAGTGTAATTATTATTTTGCACTTGTGACCATGTGATATAGTACTTGATATTATAAATATTATTTTTTGGATTAGTTGCTCGGTTGGTTGTAAATTACGAATCTTGAGATATCTATATATAAATATATGAAGTTCTTATAGACCTATTTTGAAAGGGTGGAAATGTGTGATGAATTGTTGGATAAATTGGATGATACAAATATATTGGTGGATATTGTGTATTGTGAATGTATTAGAAATGTTTGGGATTGTTGAAATTTTGTGCAGGTATTTTAAAATTTTTGGGAAAGTTCCAAATACAGAGGAAATGCTGCCGAAATTTCAGTAGAATTCAGAGAAAGTTTAAGGTTTACGTTGTTGTTATGACACTTTTTCTCAGGTGTAGGATTATTGGGTTGTTGTGTCCAACTGTGTTGCCAATTGCTTGGAGTTCCAGCTTCTATGGTTCAATATTTGAGCTAAATAGGAGGCAATTGATTTTACTTTTGTTGTTCTTTAATTTCTTAGTCAAATGTAACATTTAGTCTACAAATTTTCCTTCCTATTACTAAGAGAATGGAGGATACAAAAAAAACATTTTTTGAACTCTGAACTTGTTGCATCTTAACTGTTAAAAAACAAAAAGAAATTGAATTTGTTGTATCTAGGCTCCTCTTATTTGAAATGGACTTTACAGAGATGGATATGACAGTTAGGCAAGCAAGCAGCTCACCCTATCTGGCATTGGAGGAACAAACTTGTCCATCAAAATCATGCATTGCTAGCAAGAAAGTACATGGAAATGCTCTCGCAAATGGTCATGGGATTCCAAGCATCGTTGCAATGGTAGTTTCCAAATTTCGATTGGACAAAAGTTTAACACAAATGAGTCAATGTGACTATTTGCACATGGGGAAATTTTGTGCAATGACCAGTTGAGGTGGCTGTTTGGTTTTGTAATGAGAACCTCGATCATGTGATTGGCATAAAAGTAGAGCATTTAGGTGTTTGGAAAGGTTTGCAAAAGTAAGACGCTAAGAAGTGGAGATGGACTCGCAAAGCGAGACACTAGGAAGCATGGTTCAATGTCGCGGTCTCGGTCACGGTCGTAGCGCTTATCGTTCCACATCAGATTCGGCGTGTCGGTCGCGGTCTCAGTGAGACGCAGATTTTAAATCAATTTATATTCTAAAAATTATAAATAATCATTCAAAATATAAAGAAAAGTAAGCTACACAAAAATAACAAAAAAAAGTAAATAAAATCTCTAAAATATGTCATTTTTATCGATATAAAAAAACAATCTATATCTTTAAAAAGGAATCACATTAAACAAAATATACAGAATTGAAAAAATGTCTAATATTATTTTGAATGTTAACTTATCAATACCAAGTAAAATGACGATGCGGTTCAAAATCACTTTTATTTTCCCCCAATGGATGGCAAAACAAATGTGGATATGAGATAGGATTTTGAGTAGGTAACATATAAGAGCCATCTTGTGCATTCGTTGATTGTGAGGATTGACTTGGCATTCCATGATCATGATACGTGAGAATTGATTGATTGCCAGTAAATTTCGGAGCATAATGATAATATCCGAACCCTCAATAGTTAGCACTATCGCTAGTACGATCATAGCTAAAGCTATTAGAGTCAAAAGAGAAGCTGCCATGATGTCTATCAATTGCTTGTTCATAATATCTGCCACCATGATTGCTAGTAGAACTATCAACTTGTCTAGTTCCATCAAATAGTCCATATCGGCTATAATAGCCTGTATCAATTCTATATGATTCCTCGTAGCCATATTCCGATTGACTAGTGCTCCAATCTTGACTAGAATCGTACTTATAGTTCGGATCCATATTCAAATTTTGCATATATTCTTCAAGTCCTCTATGTCTTTGTGAGTTTGAAAGATAAGAGAAACTATCTTGACTTGGAAACTCGATTAATTTGTTGAGATATTCTTGTTGTGCTTCTATACCTGGACAATGCCGTGATTAGTGTCTTGAGTTGCATAATAATTATCTTGATCTCGAGCCCACGATGTACGTCCTGTTTGTTGGCTCTCTTGATCGTGACTTCCACTATATCTCAAAGAATTATCTACTTCATTTCCATCGCCACCATCATCACCATCATCATTGTCACTATCACTTTTATTAGACGAGGATGAAATAGCAACATGCCTACTCATTTGTCCAGCCTTACCTTTACCTTTATGCCTCTGAGATGATGATTGAATAAGATTTTTTTTGTTCCTCCTAGTAATAAATTGAGACAATGCATCACCGAAATTATCATCACTATCACGTCTATTGCCATCTTGACCTCTTTCTGATTCATGTTGGCGAATGCCCTCATCTAACCACTCGAGATTATCTTCAGATAAGGTTAGCTTATCACTTTCTCTTATCCATTCATCTAATATATCATCTTGATGAAAAATGTGATTCAAATCAATTGGGCTGTAGAAGTCATCAGTGTCCCTTTGATATATCAGATTTTTCACCTTTAATCGCATATTATAATGCACAAAAACCAATTTCTTCAATTTTTTAATTGCTAGACGATTGCGAAGCTTTGTATGAACCGAGGACCAAGTACTCCAATTTCTTTCGCAACCAGAGAATGCGCAAGTTTGACTTAATATTTTCACTGTAATCTTTCTCAGATGTAGAGCATCTTCACCGTAATTGAGCCACCATTCAGCGAAACAAACAAAATAATAATCAATTAGAATAATAATAATCTTAATACCATAAAAAATATTAACTTCGTTCATATAACTTAAACTTAAGTATATATAGAGTTGAGCTCGAACCTGGTAAGGATTTCGACAATGCTCTAGCTGCAATAGAACTTCCAAATCTTCCTTTTTTCTCTGTGAAAATTTTGATCTACAAAAAATGACATATGCATATATGTTAAAATTCTAGAATTTGGTAATGCATGTGATCACTAATATATATAAATAAAATAATTATAAATATACCTCATTTGTTGCATCAACTTGTATATCTAAATCTGGCTCCAACTTTGTAATGACTCTTTTCAACCATTTACGAACTTCATCAGTGTTACACTCACATGTTCCAGACTATTGCAGGGTCGGGTTTAAAAAATATGCTAAATAAAATAAAATCATAAGATTAATTAAACAAGTGAATACATATATAATGCATATTTAAATTGCATGTATTATTTTAAATTACCTGCTGCATGTAAATCACAATACAATTGGTCGTACCATCTGTTGTCAATCATATCCCAAATACTCCTCCAATTTTTCATCAACTTTTTAATGGCCATTTTTGCTCTGTCTATGGCCTCATAAATAATTAGTAAGGTCAGTTTATTGTCTTGATCAACGGTCTTTAAAACTTTGACCAAAAGCTCTATTATTGCACAGACAAATTTGACTTTATTCCAAAATCTTTCGGATAGTATCAATTTAGCTACTTTAGCAACTTCTCCTCTTCGTTTGGTTGTGTTATTGAAATCTATCCATTCATCTAAAGTGTACATTCTTTTCAATTCTAGACAATGCCGAATAAGACTTTCCAAAGAAATGAATTCAGTAGCAAATCTTGTGATGCCGGGACGTAACAATTCCCTTTTTCTTATATATGTCTTCATCAAATTCACTACTTTATCACTGTTGTATATGAAACTAGTGATCCTCTTTGCCTGTGCAATAGTTTGTTTCACCTCATCCATTTTGCCGATATCTTCCAACATCAGGTCAATACAATGAGCAACACAAGGTGACCAATATAGATGTTTTCTTTTTTTCATTAGTAATTGTCCAGCTGCTTTCATACGAGATTCATTATCTGTCACAATCTGTATAATATTTTCTTCTCTTATAGACTCTACTACCTCATCCATTAATTTAAAAATATATTCTGCATTTTTTCTCCCATTCGTGCAATCAACTAATTTATTAAATAGCATATGCCTATCACAGTATACCATAAAGTTTATTATTGGGTGCTTAGTGCGAGTACTCCAACCATCACACATAAGTGTGCAGCCAAAATTTGAAAATTTACCATAGAATGAACCTCTTCAAATTCTTCATCTAAATAGTCATTTCCAATTTGATAAACTGAAGGGCCTTTAATTCCAGGACTAGCTTTGGCAGTTTCATCAATCATTGATTGATAGTATGGATTATCAGCTACATAGAATAGTACAGCATTGAAATAAAAAAATTTTGAAATTGCTTTACCGACTCTCTTTATGTTTTTCCCTACGAACATTGATTTGACTGATTTTTGTTTCGAAGGAAACATATGCGAGTCAACTCCTCTGATTATGATTTCATCTGCTTGTCTGACACCGAAATTACGAGACAAGCCCTTTTTACTTCTAGCAGTCGCTTGCTCCGAAATACTAGCACCCATATATTCTGGAGTAAAAGATGTTTAAAAAATTAAAAAAAACAAATAAATAATAATTTCAATGTATTTTAATAAATTGATATGACAACTTCTATAACATTTTAATTTACAAATAATACCTGGTTTGAATATGGATGGTCGACTTCCAGACACTGAATGTCTTCGCTGTTCTTCAACAAATTGTAAGTATCGGCTCTCTCTTATTGCTCTCCTCATCTGCTTATCTTCCAATTCATCAATCTCATATACGTCTTCTTCCTCCTCGTCGCCATACATATTCTCCTCTTGCAGAGAGCTCAATATTTCTTCTTTTTTCTTCTTTAAGGTAGCTCTTTGAGTCTTACCAGCTCTTTAATATATTTTTATTACATTTATAACTTCTCTTGGAGCTTTTGGACAAGGTTCAACTTGTCCTGTAATATGACCGACATACTCTTTCAATCTTGTAATATCACCATGCATTACTTTTTCACAATAATTACATCTCACAACATTTCTATTTCCACCTACAGGTGTACCATGTTCCCAACCAATGTCCTTACTTGCCATTTAACCTGTTACATACGTCATCATAAATGGTTAATATTAGTAATCTATCAAAAAGTTACTACAAGTAATGAGTTGGTATTTGACAAAAGAAAAGTAATTATTTAGATTATGTTAGTAACTTGCAAATCTTATTTACATATTGACTTGTTTGTATGATTGTTAGTCCAATTTTTTAAAATATATTTTTACTAAGATTTAAACAATAATATAAATTATATATACGTCTCTGTGTGTGTGTGTGTATGTATTACAATAAAAATACATAAACAAGTCTAGAATATAGTATATATATCATAACAATAATATATACACACACACATATATTTATGTATGTGTGTGTATGTATTTTACAGTGTGTGTGTGTCGCGCCCCATTTTTCGAAAGAAAAAATAAAATGATAAATAATGTTGATAGATGTGTCGGAAAAAGGAAAAGGGAGAATTAAATGTGATTTTATGGTTATTGAAAAAAAGAGGTTGTGTTTATTTTGGAAAAAAGAAAAGCGTGTAAATTTTTGTAAAAATGATTTTTTTAGAAAATGCTTTGTAAAGAATGATTTGATAAAAACGCGACAAATAAACGCTTTATTTTTTTTTTAAATAAAAGAAAAAGGGCCTAAAATGGGACTTTTGGAAATGCGACGGTTTTTGGGCCCGAAAATAGAGTCTAAAAAGGGTTTTTTAGTAAAGAAGGAGTCGCCACTTGGAATTGAGTTTTGGTGTACCAAGTCACCCGAAAATATTTTATAAAAGGTAAGAAAATCAAAATGCTTTATTTAAAGAAATGGTTTTTGAAAAAAATAAGGAAAAACAAGAAAAACCTTTTTAGACGACTCCAGGTCTTTGAAAAAACAAGAGAAAAAGGTTCGGGAGTCACAGTTGAAGAAAGGGAAGGCAAAGGCTCGCGCCTAAGGCACCCTTTCAACCTAGCCGAAACTAGTTGCGAGGTTTAGTCTAAATTTTCCTAATATAACCCTAAGATTTTATCGCATATTGGATGCAACTATATGAATGCAAATCTAATCCTAAAATGAATATCATTAAGGGACAAAATATTCCATTGAGGTTTAGTCGGAATTATCGCATTAATTGCGAAACCCGAATGTAGACCTCGACGGAGTCACGAGTATAGGTGCAAAAAATGGAATGCAAAAGAAAAGGAAAATAGTAGTATAGATAGTAAGTGAACAAAGAAAGTAGGGATGCAACATAACGGGTACGGGAGACGAAATGGGCTCGTGACTAACTGTTTCTACTCACGGAAGGGGGGAACGACATGTACGACATCGCTTCCCACGTGAGTAGATGACTATTTCTTAGTCAAAATCACGCAAATGACCTAAGATTCTATGTGTGGTGGAATCTAAATGTTATGTACTAAACATTTGTTAAAAAAATAGATAGTAAGTGATAACATATATATGAAAATTATACAAAAATGAAAAAGGCCTAAAAAGAGAAAAAAAAAATGTGTGTAATGGTCATGAGATGCACACAAAAAATGATCCTAATGCTAAAATGACCTAAAGGCCTAGCCTTGGACTAGCCTACTTTCTAAAAATTCTCCGCTAGCGTTGGACTAGCGAAGAAAGTCGAAATTAACCACAACTAGCGTTGGACTAGTGTGGCAACGATACACATATATAATTAAAGCAAGTAAATAAATAAAGCATGTATTAAAGCAATAATCACATAAAAGCAAATAATAGCACATAGGAGCACATAACACATAAACATAATATTCAAGATGCAAAATCCTAAAGAAAGCGGATAAAACACATAAGCACATAGCATACATAGCACGCAAAGCCCTAACTATTACACCGGAGAAGCCTAATTATAATCTAAAAATAAAAAGGATAACCTATCTAGCCTATCTATTACATTTTCTATCTAAAATACATAAGATTTTTATTAAATAGATAACATATGAACTATCTATTACATTAAGTATCTAAATACACAATTTTACTAAATAGAATATTACCTATCTATTACATTTCTTTGAATAATCAAAAATTAATTTCTAATAAATAACATGGCATAAATAAATAAACACTCTCACATGGATAAAAAGTATAAACACAAAAAACACGTAGAAAAACACATAGGAGCACGTAGGAGCACATAAAAGAAATATTGGAAGGGTAATCGAGGTACCTCTCATTCGCAAACCCAGTATAAATTGCTACTAAAATGAACAAACACGTCAAAATTACCACTATTTAATAAGTCAATCACTAATTTGAATAATTTTCTACCTATCACTATGAACTCACTACGATAGTTCAAACAATCATAGCAATAATGAACAAAATAAGAGGAAGAAAATACTGATAATAATAATAATTAATTATTTAGGAAAAAAAAATGAAAATTGTTTAAGTCAAAAAATAAATAAGCAAATAGATAAATAAAGCAAAACAACAAAAAAATAAAATAAAAATAAAGTAAATAATAATAATAATAATAATAGAAGATAAAACATAATAATACATACATTGAAATTTTAACACCTCAAATAAGAATTATTAGAATAACTAAAAGGAAAACAGAGAAACTAATTTGAACATTAATTAGACTAACAAGACCCAATCTTAAGTTTGATAAAAATAAATAAAGAAAATGTAAAAAGAAATAATTTAAAGCTTTGAGGACTTAACTAATTTTAATTAACACTTTTTTAGCAAAAAATAAAATATTATAAGATTTGGATTAAAGTGGAAATTTAAGCAATATTCTAAAGTAAAAATGTAATTTGCAACAAGTAAAAAGGTAAAATTATAATTTTTAAACCTTACTTACGGTAATGACATAGTTTACAACGAATTTAAAGGCCAAAATATAATTTTCAGCAAGTATAATGCCCAAAAATAAAAATTCCAGCAATACTTAAATCCAAGAATATAATTTCAGCAAAGTCATTAAACAATACCTAATTTACAGCAATGTCTAGGGTCAAATTATAATTTTCAGCTATATAAAAGGGCCAAAATAAAAATTCCAGCAACTACAAGTATAAAAATACAAATTCCAGCGACAAATAAAGGCTAAAATATAATTCTAACAATTAATGGAGATCTTAAAACAAATTCCAGCAACATAAAGGACAAAAATGTAAATTCCAGCAACAATAAAGGGCCAAAATAAAAATTCCAGCAACTACAGGTATAAAAATACAAATTCCAGCAACAAATAAAGGCTAAAATATAATTCTAACAATTAATGGAGATCTTAAAACAAATTCCAGCAACATAAAGGACCAAAATGTAAATTCCAGCAACAATAAAGGGCCAAAAATAAAATTCCAGCAAGTTTGGGGACAAAAATGCAAAAATTCCAGCAATGTGAGGGACCAAATTGCAAATTCCAGCCACATTCAGGGACTAAAACAGAATTCCAGCGACATTTAAAGCCTAAAACACAATAACAGCAAGCTTGGGAGGTAAAAATTGCAATTTCCATAAATATCAGGGGTAAAAATGCAATTTAGAAAAATAGAGGGGTCAAAATGTAATTATCGAGAAATGTAGGGGTCAAAAATAGAAAATTGAAAAATATAGGGGCAAAATTACAATTATGTACAAGTTGAGGGACCTAAATGCAATTAATTAGGACCTGATTGCAAAGAAAATAAAATTATGGGGGTCAATCTATAAAAAATAGAAACTTAAATGCACAAATCAGAAAATCTCGGGGCCACAGTAGCATTAATAAAAGCATAAGGACTATAAAATAAATACCTATTATTAATTAAAAATAAATTAAAAAAACTAACTAATCAAAACGACGTAGTTTTGAGTGAAACTACGTCAAAACGACGTAGTTTCACTAAAAATTTTTTTTTTTTTTTCGCTTGACTTAGTTTTTTTTTTTGTTTTTGTTTTTGTTTTTTTTTTCTTTTTCCAGACGTTTTTCCCCCCCCCCCAGATTTCCTTTTTCTTTTTTACTTTTCTTTCTTCTTTTCTCTTTTCCTTTCTTTCTTTTCTCTCTTTCTCTCTTTCTTCCTTCTTCTTTCTTCCTTCTCTTCTTCTTCTTCTCTTCTTCTCTTTCTCCCGATCTGCTCTCCAGATTTACCTTTTTTTTTTTTTTCTGCTTCCTTTCCTTTTTCTTCTTTTCTTCCTCCTTCTTTCTCCTCCTCTCCCCTTTTCTTCTTTCCCCTACCCGATTTGTTCTTTCCCTTTTTTTTTTTTTTTTTTTTGGGTTCTCTCTTTCTTCCCTCTCTCACCGTCCAACTCGTTTTCCGGCCCTCTCTCACACAGGTCTCTCTCTCTCTCTCTCCTCGGCCGGACGTTTTTTCGGTTTTCCTCTTCTTTTTTTCTTTTTTTATTTTTATAGATGATTTTATCTAACAATTTCTATTTCAGGGATTAATGACAATTAAAAAAATTGAAAGCAAGAAGAAGGAAGTTACCTGGAATAGGGAGGTGGTGGTGCGGCGGCGTCACTGGTGGTGCTGCGGTTGGACTTTGTTTGCTGGTTTTTTTTTTTTTAAGTTTTATGCAGGTGTGTGGTGTGCTGGTGCGTGTGTGTGCTGGAATTGGGTGTATGATTTGCAAGTTGTGTGTGCTTGTGTGAATGATATGTATGTTCTGTGATTTGCAGGTATGTGTGTGTTTTGTGCCTGTGCGTTGTGTATGTTGTGCGCGTGTTTGTGTGCAGGTGTGATGCAAGTGTTGTGTGTGTTAGTTTGAGTGTTGTGAGTGAAGAATTACAGTGGAGGGGTGTGTAGTGTTTATGTGCCTGTATGTGAGGCGTGAGAGGGGGAAGAACATGCAAGGTGTGTGTTCTGCCTGTGTTCTGAGGTTGTGGCGTGTGTGTTTGTGAATGTTGCTGTGTTTGTAGGTGTGATGCAAGTGTGTGTGTGCGTGTGTTCTGTCTGTGAATTGTGAAGAATGCAAGTGTGTGTTGTGAGGCGTTCTGTGTGTGTGTATTCTGTGCAAGTGTAGTGAGTGCAATGTTGGTGGATGGTGTGTGCAGGAGAGTGTGGGGTGGAAAGTGTAGGAAAGCAGAGGGGATTGAGAATGGTGAGTGTGTGTGGTGCGTGTATGATGTCTGTGTTTTGCAGAGAGGGAGGGGAAAGAAAATGCAGGTGTGAAACGTGAGAATTGAGAGGAGAAGATGAGAGTGCAGGTGAGAAAGAAAATGAAGGGGGAGGTGTTTGTGTCTGTGTGAGTGATGTGAAGAGAGAAAAGAAAAGAAAAAAAAATCAGTGTGATGATGGTGGAGTGGGTAGGGAAGAAAGAAAATCCACCCAAAATCCCTGTAAATCTGCTGAAATTTGGTCATGAGGTTGTTCTGATGGCTACAGTAGCAGCAGGCTGCAAACGCAGCCTGCTCTCTTTTTTTTTTTTTTTAAATTGTAATGGAAATAAAGGAGAAAAGAAAAGAATAAACATGAAATAAAAAAATAAAAGATATTTGTATTTCTTAAAATCAATAAGAAAAAATACTAAAATTTTAGAGTTATGAAAATGAGTAAATAAAAATTTACTGCTAAAAATTTAAAAATTAACATAACATTAAAAATATGTGATTAATAAAAAATATAATAATAATAACAACTAATAATAATAATAATAATAATAATAATAATAATAAATATTAAAATAAATACTAAACAATTTCTAAAAATCATGAAATTTATACAAGAAATTCATGAACATATGAAACATGCATAACAAAAACAATTTTTTTTTTACTTGAAAAATTCTCATAAAAATGCATTGGGAAACGTGCCCTTGAATTAAAAAATACTAAAATTTTAAATAAATAATGAATGACTCCCAAAAATCATTGAAATCATAAATAATGATAAAATAGTAAAATTATGTATTTAGGAAATAAAATAAAATAAATTAATATTTAGATGGTGAAATTACCATTTTGCCCCTGATGTGACGAATTAGATATAATACGCGAAAATTATATTCGACCCCCGAAAAATGAAAAAAATACCCTCTAAAATAAAGTAACACACATATTTTTACCAAAGGTGTGTCAAATTTTGGTATCTACAGCTTGCCCCTCTTTGTCGGGAATCTCGCAGAGATTTCAGACAAAGGCGTAGACAACACCGAATTTTGACTCACCTAAACACAAAAGCAAAGATAAATATTTAAACATACAAGATGTAAGAATGTAAACAAATGAAAGAGTGGGAAAATGACCAAACTCTCCAAGAGCTGCCTACGTATCCCACATAAGGGAATCAGGTCAAAACGTAGTTCGAATGCAGGTAAACTATTCACACAAATGATAACATAATTGCAATTGTTAACCCAACATTCAAACTCTTCTTTTCTTTTTCTTTTTTT